>VOQK01037190.1:21622-48107 GCA_015052645.1 Benitochromis conjunctus
TGGCTAACAAACGTAAACAGAAGTTTTCACTAGCCCTACTAATTAATGTTATCTTGTTTCAGGATATTGATATTAGATATTGATATTTTCGGATGGGAATTGATCCTGCAACGTGAAACGCTGGTATTGGAAGCATCAATATTTCAGGATCGCTCCGCACATCATTATCCCTCAGTCAGTGAGTGAGATGGTAGACAGCGGTGAGGAGGAGAGTGCGAGTTCATTGCAAAACACGTAAATGTGACTGACACCCGTAAACGAAGCAGCATCTGGCTGCAGTTTAAAGAAGAAGCAGAACAAATACACAAAATTAGTCAATTATAAATTAGGCAATTAGGCATGTTGCAGGAGGTATGCTTCTCATAAAAACACTAAATGCGAACGGGTTTATCAACACACAAAGCACTCATATTTTCAAGTAAGGCTAAAATATGAGGCTACAGATGATAATAAATTAAGAGCCATTTGGGAGCAAAAAGAGCCAGCTCTTCTTTGGGAGTCGTGCCACAAGAGCCGGCTCTCTGAAAAGAGCCGAACTTCCCATGACTGCCCCAAAGCCAGAATCACCACAACATAACCTAACCACCTACACCTTAGTGCACAGATTCGGTTTGTATAGGGTTTTTTCTGGGATTTTGCAAAACCCAGGAAAAAATAATTAATACATAATGAATACATAATGGACTTGGATTGGAGACAGCTGGGATAGGCTCCAGCGCCCCCCGTGACCCTGAAAAGGATAAGCGGAAGCAAATGGATGGATGGATGGAAGGATCTGGACTGACAACATTCTGAATGAAATGTACTCTATTTGGAAGCAACTTAATAAACTTAATGTCTCATTTAATATGGCAGTTAACCCCATAAAGTTGCCACGAAAGTGTTTCCTGAGGTCAATGAGAAAGGGAGCCAAAAGGCTACCACACAATCACAAGTCAACGACAAGTATCGCCTCCTGCTGGCCATTAAAAAGGATCCATGTTTAAAGCACTTGTTCGTTAGCTTTACTTTTTGGATCTGAAAGCTGCATCCATTTCGTGAACTAGGCCTATGTCTCCACGGTAACATAGGCTTTTAAACAGGGAATAAACAGTAAAACTAGCCTAAAAGTAAGACAACATAGAGAAAATAGTCAGGATGTAACAAAATTTAACAGGTTAAACATTGTTTGTGGATTTAAGAGCAAATTAAAATAATTTATCCTTTTTTAAAATAACCATTGTGAATGCAGCTGAAATGTGTGGTACTTTATGATGCATAACTGAACACACATAGGACATAGCCATCTTGTTCTGTGTGTATGTGTGTGGGTGTGTGTGTGTGTGTGTCACCTGAGCACGTCTGTCCAATATATCCAGGTCTTTAAGTAACTGTTCTGTCTGAACCACTGTGTTCCCCAAAGAGGCTATCTCCTTCTCCTGGGCAGAGAGCCGCTCCAGGACCTCCTCCATCTACACACACATGATATCAGATACAAAACAGTGTGACTCAGATCATGAACTACTACGACTCATGAAACGACACCGGCGCCACTTATCGCACCTGCTGGAAACTACTTTCATAGTGTAGCAGCTGGAGATACTGCTGCAGCTTCAGGTGATGTTTCTCAAAGAAGCCATCAAACGCCTCCTCCATGTCTCCAAGCTGTGCCAGGAGCCTAAAAACACACATGCCGCATGACACAACTGTCTACTGAAAGAATGATTTAATAACATTAAAAGGGGGTATCAAACTGAGAGCGTGTCTTTCACACTCAAGCTGAGCTTCACTTATCCTGTGATGCTGTACCTCTGAACAGTGTCCATGTCTGATTGTATTTCCCTCTCCTCCTCTGCATCTCTTTTAGAAGCTTTGACAGTTTCCAGGTTTGACAGCAGGAGGCGTCCTTCTTTCAGCACACTCCTGATGTCATCCTATATCCGTACAAAATTGATGCAAAAAAGAGAGAGAGAGAGAGAGAGAGAGAGAGAGAGAGAGAGAGAGAGAATGATTAAGTACAGAAAGTGACAGATACAGTGTGGAGGAGCAGATTGAGGAAAGGAAAAGGAAAGGATTGAGAGTAAAACACCACCTTCATCTGTCGATATCGGTGTGTGTGGGAGTGCAGCAAGAATTCGATGGCGTTAGCTTCATCAGGAAGTTCGGTGTCTGACAGCTCTGACCCGAAGCTCTGGAGCAGCTGCGCAATCTCTTTAACTGTCACTGCAAACGTCTCAATGGACTGCAGGAATACACATTTTCACCCAAACCAAAAAAACAGAAGAAACAAACACATAAATAAATCATTTGCATTTCAGTTTTTTGATGGCTCTCAAAATTAGGCATGTAATTATATGGAAAAACTAAGCACACCTAATGATTCAGTAGCTTGGGAAACAACCTTTAGCAGCATTAACTTGAAGTTTTCTATATGACTTTATCAACTCTCATATTTTAGTCCACTTTTTGTTACAACGACTGAGGTTTGCAGGCATTCGTTTGTGCACTGCTCTCTTAAGGTCACAACACAGCATTTTAATTAGGTTGAGGCGTAGACGTTGACTGGGCCATTGCAATACGTTCATTCTTTTCCTTTTCAGCCATTCTGTTGTAGATTTGTTGCTGTGCTGTTGTCCTGTTGCATGACCTATTTGTTTAGCTTTCGGATAAATGGCCTCACATTTGACTCCAAGGTGTCCGGGTCCTGTGGCTCCAAAACAAGCCAGAAATCATCACTCCTTCACCACCGTGCTTGACTGTTGGTATGAGTGTTGATATGCTGTGTTTGGTTTTTGCCAAACGTGATGTTGTGCATTATGGCAAAAACACCTTCACTTTGGCCTCCTTTGTCTAACCAGAAGTCTGGTGGTTTGTTCAAATGTGTCTTTGGAAACTAGATTAGATAGATTAAGCCTTTAATTGTCCCTTGCAATGTTACACATACATGTTACCTGCAGTGAAATAGGACGCCTTCCGACCATACATACATTGCACAAACATCACATTGGGAAGACAGGTCAGATAGAGGTAGTATGGTAAGAAAAAACAATGAAATACACAATACATGAGGGAGAGGAGGAGAAAAAAAAGAGCTCCACCCAGACTGAGCTCCTGAGAGGAGAGCAGTTTGAGAACAGAAAAAGAACCACCTCAGCATAAAAGCACATGAATTGTAGAAGATTGTACATCTGTTGTCTGAGTACATGTGTATGTGTGTGTGTATCCTGTGTCCAACTCAAGAGAGAGTGCCCTTTCACCCAGTTTTGAGCAAAAGTCCACCATATCCTAGCCGATGCAGGTGACCTTGAGGAAGTAGGAGGATAGAGAAGAGTCAACACAGTCTTATAATCTGGGAGAATTATTGTTCCAGCTTCGGCCTTGGAGCTTCCAGCTGGTGAGGGGAGGCCGCATGAAGATAGTGGTTGTTTGGGTTTGGTTTAGTGCAAAAAACCTGCATTCCAATTTCGCAGTTGACCTAATGTCCATCACTGGTCCCCAGATCTATTGATTTCCTGTTGCAGTCGCGAGCGTCTCCATGATTTTATCCATATTGCGTTCAATGAACACAGTCTGAGTACTCGTGGCTCTACCCACCGCATCAATCACGCCGGCCAGCCTTGTGGGACTTTGAGCAGCTGTAACCGCTTTCAGTAGTCATCGATAAGCCAGGGCCATGCCAGCTCCAATCAGCAAAAACCCCGTTATCATGGTTCCAAATAGGTAGATGTCTTCAACGTCCTCCATTGAGAGTGTTGCCAGGCACTCAACACGCCACTTCTCCCAGCTGTGCATTTTGTATCCAGCAACAAACGTTCCAAACCTAAGCTGCGCTGTCATGTTTCTTTAGAAGGAAGAGGTTTTCTCCTGGTAACCCTTCCAAAAAAGTCATACTTGTTCAGTCTTTTTTCTAATTATACTGTCATGAACTTTGAAGTTTCACATGCTAACTGGGTCCCGCAGAGTCTGCGATGTAGCTCTTGGGTTTATTGAAGTTTCTCTGAGCATTGCAACGTCTGATCTTGGGGTGAAATTTGCTAAGACTCAGCATTGTATTTACAACCACTTAAATGCTCCTTTTATAGAGTTGGTTACACTTGCCAATTATCAATTAATCAAGTGCATTTGCTTAGTGGTACGCAGATAAAGGTCTACTTAGTTTTTCACATGACAGCATAGAAAAACTTTGTTTCACATGAGTATATAATTCAAAAGGAATAAACACAAAGTAAAAGATAAAAAATGAAGGCTTAGCATATTTATAAAGACAGATTCTTACATTCCAAGAATAAGCTATCATGGCCTGTTAAATTTAGCAGCATAGATAGTCATCCTGGATCTTATACTAACAGAATTGTGAGCGAGCATGACAGAAAACATGTCTAGATGTGGTGGATTATCTAGTATCTGAAGTGCGTACCGTGCGGAGGACGACCCAGTCGCTTTGGCAGAACTGCACTTTTGCGGTAAAGTCTGTTGTCAAGTGATTTTCATCAATGTAGCGCAGCAGGTCGCCAACTGAACGCAGCATCACCACCTAGAAAACACAAACACGAGGCATCTGGCTGTTACCTGGGTAGTGTTGCACTGCAGCTGGCATTTTAAAAGGTGACAAAATTAAATATACATGCACAGGAGTGCTCTAGTTTTTAACCCCTTCTCTCACCGGCATCTTTAACAGGAAGTCATCTTGACTGAAGCGAAAGCCCAGGTCGGTGCTCGATGATGGACTCGGGGCAGAGCTTAACAAACTGCTGGGGTTGAGCACCAGGATCAAATGTAGATTCCCTGGAAATGAGGTCTGAAAGAAGAAACGATATCATTCAGTCATTTAAAGAAATGATTGGTATATTAAATGTTTGTGAAATAAATATAAGCATGACAAAGCTCTTTATTTTCCCTGGATAAATCAGACATTCAACTTATTTGCACTCGATATTTTTCCCATGTTTTTCATGCTCCCCCTGCAGTGGTTATGTGTCCTGCTAACGGGGCTCACCCCACAGACTGACAAGCCCAGAATTAAAGAAAAAACTTGCTGCAACGTCCAAATGCAATATCTATAAGTGTGAAAAGGCCCTCTTCATGTACAAGCACAATAGTTAATTTCTGCTAGCTACTTGAGTTGGGCCAATGTAATTAGCTACCACTAGGTTGACTGTAAATGAAATCTAAAACAGTCTTATTCAGAAATGTGAACAAACTCTAACTCGTGGGACAGGAACGTTAGCCTAGCAATGGCAAATGAAACAATAACCAGAGTTTTAAGGATTTATTCCTGCATTATCAGAGGACTGCAGTGTGAGAGGGATGAGAAAAGTAAGACGAGTCATCCAGAGTCACTGACAGCTGGATGTAGTTTGTCATGGAGTCTAGCAAAGCTCAACACAGCCTCAGCATCCCTCTGTGTCAATCTGGGGAGTCTTTCAGCCTCTGCAGCACTTCAGCAGGTCTGACGGTCAGCTCCTCTGGCTCACTCTGCTTTTTTGTCACTCTTCTCTCTTTTTCACGTCACCCATCATCCATTCACAAGCCCTCGCATTTCACCTCTCACACCACAGACTGTAAACATTATCCGCTGTACAAATGCAAAGAATTTCACACCTTCTGTTGCCACTGAAGTATTACTTTTTCCACATGTTACAGTGTTAGTCATCAAGCATGTTTACTCTTTCCTTCATAAGTCTGCCAGCTCTCCCAGTTATCCAGTTTCCCTCTTCTGTGTGCAGGCTCATATAACATGAGGCTGAGGAGTTAATAACAAAGGGGAAGACTTCTATATATAATGTAAGTCTCTTTCAAAGCTGAGAAACCTGGAGGGAAGCTTATCTGTGGCTCGTCATGCACTATTTTCACTTGTGTGCAGTGTAATCTAATACACAAGCAAAAACCTTGGATGCCTCATTAGGGTTTTTTAAGCGCATTAAAAGCCATCAAGTCTGTTATCAGCTATAGCTGTGGAGCTTTTTTGGACACCAAATACACAGACTGATACTCTGTGCACACTACAAATGTCCCAGGTAAATAATCATCCAACTGCACACAATCTCTCTTGATATTTACTAACACAGCAGCCATGATGGAGGTAACTTGATAGCTGCAGACTTGTAAGCACATCTGCACTAAACAACTGCATTGAGATTTGTGTGAGTACTTTAAATACACAGGTTTCGAAATGTGTTACATAAAGCTGCACAACTTGATCCCTCTGTGTTTGCAGACTGCAGAGCCAGAGCTGATACAGCTTTTTGCTTTTCTGCACCTGCAGTTACAGCCTAACATTTGTCATTGGCCTGTCCTGGTCCCCGACACAGGCGCTTTAACATTGACATGCCATCCGACTGCGACCCCTTTTCTTAACCGGGAGGCGTGTTAAATATGTAATGCGGTGCGAACACATCCCAGCCTCTGTGTCGCAGCACCTAACAGTCTTAAGAAAAGCTCGTCTATCTCTCTGCTGCAGCATCCTCCTTCTCGCCACCCCGTTTAAAGCCTCCCACCTCCCGGCGGATCTTACCGCGGCCCGGCGCAGACGGGGGAACCCCCGTAGCGGGTTGGACTCGGCCATGGCTTTTTAGCGCTTCCTCGTTCTGCCCTGTCCTCACTGGTACCCGGAAAGTCTGCAGCGGGACGTGGTGTCGGGGACGAGCAGCCGCAGAGATGGCACCGTAACCTCCACTGCAGTGTCCGGGTAGGCAGAGCGGCGCGCTGAGTGCGCACCTCAGCAGATGCACTTTTGTTCTGGACCAGGATGGTGGGGTGTGCTTCACCTGACGTCAAAGCCAAAGGAAGTTGGCCGCTTTACACTTACACAAGTCTACATTATCATCATCATTCCCGTGACCAGACGAAACAAGGATTATTAAATCAGCTCAGCTTGTTGTTATCAAAGAATATTTGGCAAAGGCGGAAATTACCGAACTCCCAGCAATATGATTATATTTTTGCTATAATTTATTAACTCTAAATCTCACATCTCTGACACTGATCGTTAGTCATAACACACCGGAACATTATCTATGAAACAGGTGTAAAAAATAAATAAATAAAATGGAAAGCTGTATGGAAATATGCCACTGGGCCCGCTAGATGGCGCTTGAAACTCAGGATACGATGAGTCACCTGCGGTTCACCTTTTGGCATCAGAAGCACGTGAACACGAGGAAGCAGAGGCATTACTGAAATCTCAACACGATAACGTCCGTGGCTAGTCCTAGCAACAGAAACCTTTTGTGACTTTTGTGACTGTGGGGGCTTGCTAGTTGTTGACATCTAGCATGTCTGTTAATTTAACACATTTTATTCCATTTCTAATTAATTTTTCTCTAATTTCAGGGAAGAAAGGGGCGGGACGGTTGCGATAAGAGATTTGATTGGTCAATCCAGCGTCAGCGCTGCCCTTTCTATAATTGGTTAAGACAGTTTTCTTATATGTTGATACTGTGTTTTTTATAGACCTGGAATGTAAATGTGCCTGTCTTTAAATGACTTTGGGTCAGTTTCTGTTATTTAAATATGATATAGGTGACAATATTTTTTCACAAATAAAACATTTTATTTAACATAGTTCATTGGGATGCGGTGGGGTTAGGTTAATTAGTGATTCTAAATTGCCCATAGGTCTGAATGTGAGTGTGAATAATTGGCTGTCTCTGTGTGTTAGCCCTGCGGCAGACTAGCGACCTGTCATTGCGGAATTGCGGAAGAAAATTGATGGATGGATGGACACTGGTATACATACTGGATTTTGAAGAGAGAAACAAAGTATTGATCCAGTAGAGTTAGTATCGATCCGATACTGATACCAGTGTTGGTATCGATATATTTGGATCAATCTGCTGGTATAGCTTCAGCTGCAGGATATTTTTCCATCTTTACTTGTCATGAAATTAATCGTTCCTCCCTCATACCCTGTCATCACATAACTATTATTTCTAGATAGATGTGGAAGCTTGTTTTTACCACTGAATAAATAACAATCATGCATGCATTCATTCATTCATTCAGTGTTATAAGTGTTTTAGAAACCTTTGACTCTTAAAGTGACACCTCTATCTTCAGCTGTGCTGCCACAGTGGAAGGGTTCAGAAAGCATTCACAGCAGATCAGCTAGGCTGTAGAGGAACACGTAAACTTACAGAGTGGGGGTCACTGATTATGTAAAAAGTCGCCAAGGCTCTGCTGAATGAATAACTGCAAAGTTCCAAACCTCCCCAGGCATTAACTTCAGCGCTAACACTGTGTGCTGGGAACTTTATGACATGGGCTTCCATGGCTGAGCAGCTCCTGTAGGCATAATCTGCAGGTGACCCAGTACTTTTGTCTACATAATGTGTGATGTTCACTCTGTAAACTATAAATTAGCATCAGCTAAAGATACAATTATACGTGTGTGTGCGTGTGTGTGCGTGTGTGTATTGAACACTAGAAAACTATGAAGACAAGGTAAGATTAGTAATTTCTTTAAAAAATTTAATCTGACTCATAGTCTTTCTCATGCCAGAGTCAACAGGTTAGTCAATACCACAGAACCCACCTTAGTTGGTGGACTTTGATAATTAATTTGTTTTTTACCTATTTATTTAGATATTCGTTTATATATTTGTTGTATTTGCAGTAAATAAAATCAGCAGAAATCATTTGGCATGCAATGAAACTGGGCTTGTGGGGTCCTGGAGGGTGCCGAGCCCCTGGGCAGTTGTTGCTTTGCTTCACAGGTAATTTTGCTTTTTTTTAAAAAGTGTCTTCATCACATAACTCATACTTAGTGGAAAAACTCATAAACAGAAAAACATATATGTTTTAAATTTGTTTCATTTGCCTAATGTTTTATCTGAGCCCTACCTTGTGTCATTTCATTCTGTCCTAGCCCATAAATAATTAATTAAGCTGGATTTGCCCTTTGGCTGATTCCCCTCATCAGACACTCCTCATAATTACTAGTCTGTTTAGCCTGGAGTGTTTGCCTTAAAAAGATTCAGCCGCCTCCGTCAGTGCCTTCAGTCAGCTGGTACCAAATAAAGCCTCTCGGGAGCACGAGCAGCACCAACTCGGTCTTTATTGATCAGGTGCTAAAAACAAGTACACTCTTTTTAGCGCCTGTTACACTACATATACGTCTTCTTTTTTCAGGCATGTTATTTATGCCTATTGACCTATGGCCCTGTTTCCCAAAATAGGACACATAAGCTTGTATTAGGAGAATTGGTTCCAATGATCACATAAATAAAATGAATTTAGGCCACTGGAACACTCACAGCATGATTTAAGAGCAGTAAATATACTGTATCAAAATGTGTCTTCAGGGCCCAAGAAGCTGTCTGAACACAATCAACCACTGCAGGTATAGCGATGCCATTTAATTATCATCTATTATATGAAGTTTTAGAATACATTAAGTAGATAGGGAATCCTTACACTACACATGTAGTTAAACGTCTTTCTGTTTTTCTATCTTTAACCTACTTCTTTGTCTCATTTTCTCCTTTGATTCCAGTTTCCAACCAATCAAAAACTAGTGAGACTAAATTTGTTTCAAAGATAAGATCTGATCATTTTGTGTCTTCTGAGTATTTATGTGTGTATTGTGTCTAAGCTGCTGCTGCTGATCAAACTGCTGCCTAACAAGGCCAAGCCACTTCTCCAGGTTAGATTTTAAATCTCCACAGCATCACTTTCTTGCTTAAATTAAAGTTAAATACTATTAAAAAAAACATATTTTCAGTTATTCTAATGCCAGACATGTACTATTATTAGATATTCAAAAGTCAAAAATACTTTTCTCCACCATTTCTTTGGCTACAAATGAGTGTGTTTGTCCTACAGGGCGATCCTCCTTAGAGGCGATCACTCTGTCACGTTGTGTTTAGGTTGATGATTTAAAGGGTG
This sequence comes from Benitochromis conjunctus, assembly GCA_015052645.1. Classification (NCBI taxonomy): domain Eukaryota; kingdom Metazoa; phylum Chordata; class Actinopteri; order Cichliformes; family Cichlidae; genus Benitochromis; species Benitochromis conjunctus. The sequence goes on from VOQK01037190.1 coordinate 31,487, forward strand.
CAAGCCAGAGACACAGTTTCCAAGAAGCATGGCAGCGCAAACAGTGATTAGACTGGAGCCAGAGTGACCGGTTCCAATAAAACCTGTACCTACTATTTCTGTTTTATTTCATCTCGCCGAGATCAAGAATGCGTGTGGTTAAAGTCCAACGTGGCGAAGGCATTAAGTAACCTCTCCCTCTTGGCGTCACATCTTCCCATTGCGTCAGACAAATAAAGAAAACAAAACCTGGAAAATGCTAAAGCTCATAAAGGCTTTGCAGAACACCTCACCCGGATCATTAATTGAACTAAGGTCCACGTTAAAACATGTTTTGTACAACACAGTGACCCCTGACTTGTGGGGTGTCCAGGTGGCGTAAAGGTCTCTGTTAACCTCGGCTTAGCTCCAGCAAAGGTCTTGCCATCCTTTGGATGGCATCCTTTGGATGGCAAGACCAATAAAAACACTACATTTACATTTACTATATTTTTAAAGCTTTCTGTCTCATAATCGAGGATCTTTTTCAATTTAAAAATATTCCCTAGTATCTCCATCAGTCCTAAAATGTATAAGTTTACGCTCCTGTGTTCTTCATTCTTTTAACATAAGCTGGTTATAACGGACCTGTTGGCGGATTAGCAGGTTTTCAAGGGTCAAAGGGGATTCTGGTGATTCTCCTTAATCTTTGGCACGTTACTTAGACACTGTTGAATAAGAAAGCTTATTCTGACCTTACCGTTGATGTTCCCGTCATCTGTACTATATTGGGAGAGGGAACTGTTAATCTGCTGAGAGCAGACAGACTGAGTGCACAGAGTACTAGGAATCCTCGCACGGCTGCACACAGGCTTAAAATAAGAAAACATTTGAATCCTTTATCATATAGGTTAGTTTATTATTGTGTCTTCCTATCAAGCCTATAGCAATACTCTTGAATCTGATATATTTTTAAAATGTTTGTGATTAATGAGCATCATTGTAAAAGAAAAAAAAGAACAAATAATACATTGATACCCTGCTAACCCTTATTTATAGATAAAGGTGCCGCTCACAAATTAAATTTTTAGTTCAAGCTACAAAGATGTTCAACAGAATTTTTTTTGATGGGAAAAAAATCCCTTAAAATGTTGATTTTAAATGGCCTGATTTGTTGTGCTTTCTGAACCAAAGGAGATTTGGTTAGTTGATTGTGGAGGTGCAGAGGGGGATTATCGGCCTACTACAGCCGCGTGGCGACGGTGAGGTTGTATTTCTGTCCCTGTGATTTAGATGGCTACACCTTTTGTAGTCCAAAAAAAGCTGCTCTCTGATTGCTTAACAGGATTATGAAGCAGGCAACAACAGCAATAGTGAACTGGCTAAGCCTGAAGGATGCACAGAGGGAGGCAGGTATAAAAAGGGAGCTCAGCTGTAGACTGCACTCTCAACTTATCCTGACATCCTCTGCCACGGTCCCAGACTACTAAGAAGAGGTAAGGAGTCTTCATATTCACAGATGAATGAATGAAAGGATGGATGTGTGGTGGTGAAACTAATTATGAAGTACAGTTTTTTTGCCTGATAGCCTCCCGCAACCTTAAATTGGATAAGTGGCTATGAAAATAGATGGATGTCAAAGGTCAAATGGTGTGTTCGTTTTAGCTTAATAGAAAATCATTGAGTGATGCTCCACCGTGGGGTTGGAAGTCATTACAGTATATATGCATTGCATTGTTTTAATAAGCCATTGAAGTTAACCGACAGGTTCTCTCTGAGCCCATAGCTGCAGTCGATGAACATAGATGAGAAAGAAATCTCATGCATACTTTCATTTAATGCTTGTGTATGGGGGCCAGTTCTAAAAAGAGTCAAAATAATGCAAAATAAGAAGAAAATAAGAATGCAAGTAACAAAAACATCTGCTTTCTGTGGCTTTCAGTATGTCTACTAAATTATCTGTAGAAAAGAATGCTATTTAATTACTATAAAGCAGAGTAAACAACCATTAAATATTAAATATAGTGCTCTGTGGTTTGAGCAAGAATCTAACAAAGGCATAGTTCAGGATTTTTGAAGATGTGTGCCGCAATCACATATGCTGAAATTGCACAGCAATTAACCAATCAGAAGAGAGGCACGAAGCTGCTGTACCTGCCCATGATGCTGAGATAAGTAACTGTAGCCCAAGGCAACTTTAGAGTGAAGGCTTCTGGGTAAAAGGCTTTATTCTCATTGTTTGCATTCATCCATAATCTTTGTATATGAGACTGGAACGTTTTAAGTTGTGTGTAAAGACTGTATCCCCTCTTGCACTGTCAGTAGCTGACAATGGTTTGAAAATGTGACCGTCAGTACAAGTACATTTATCCTTACTGCTGATGTTTATAGTTGCTGTCAGTACGAGCACATGTGCTGACAGCAACTATTAAAGATTTTCTTCCATTAGTCTTTGAGTTGAGACAGCAGGTGTCGATAGAAAGAAAACCAATATTTTAAAGAGAAATACGATGCGATGTTTAAAAATAAATAAGACCAAATAACCTGAAGACTGGCGATTATGTTAGAAGGCATAATGAAACTGAGAGATGAGCATATTGGTTTGAAAATATGTATTTAATTAAATGCTTGTAGTGCTCTTAACCCTTCAGGACTAATCTTTATTTAGCAGCTATAGAGGGCTACAGTCAACTCCTAGGGACTCTTAAGTCCTGGAATGCTATCAAAGGTAATGAATGGGTTTTATCCATTTAGTGTTCCTTGAATAGTCCAAAGACTTTTGCACTTTTAGGAGAAACATGCTGTGACATAACCACGTGTGCAATGTAAATCTTTGGTTGTTTGTTGTGAGGTCACGGGGGTCAGTTAGCGGACAGAGAAATACAGGTTTGGTGGAAGAGTCCTAACACCAGTGGCGTAATCTTATTGCAGAGGATTAACCCTCTGTAGCCTCAAAAGAAAGCATCACTCGAGCTCCCAGAGAGCTGTCAGTTATAGATCTGTGACCTCCTGATCACTTTTTGATCATTTTTTTTTCCCTTTCTTTCAACAGAACACTCCCAAAAACCTTCTAGAGATGGCAAAGTAAGTGCTGGATACATCTTGTTTTTATCTTTATGTTCCTGAGGAGCCCCTTATTCTAATCAAACTCTATTTAAAGATCTCTCTCTCTCATACTCAACAAATATAACAATCCAAAGTTATTGTTAGAGGAAAGATGTTTCCTTTTTACCCAAAGAAGATCTGACAGGGGCTGAAAAGTTGATAAAAATTGTGATCTCTTTGAAATTTGTGCACCTTGGAGTTGTAGACGGGATGGTCAGCCAACTCCTAAAAGGGGCAAGTAGTTTTAAAGTATTTATTTAAGGTCTGTAAAAGGCTTAGTCTCTCAACATGCTCTTTCAACTGTGGTAACACAGCTCTGAGCTTTATTTGATGACAGTGGTAATCGGCTATTTGGGGAACCCTCTTACACCATTTGTAGCTCCCTCACCCGAGCCAGCCTCTCAATCCGGGCTTGATGAGGTAAAGCAGCTCCACACTTAGCTATTACTAACTGGATAACGAGGAATAAAGGATTACCAGCCCTTCTGTCATTTGCCAAGAAACCGAATTTACCCAGAAGATCCAAATTTAATCACTATTTTATCTTGTTAAGCCTGACAGTAACTCCATCAGTGGTTGTACTCTTCCTTTAAAAACACGGCTTCTCCAGCTTTATTCAACATTTCACACACTTATTTCTACCCTGGTTACCAGGATAAGGAGGTTAATATTTTAACTGTAATTTATACAAAAAGGTTCATTTAAAGGTTGAGTTTTAAGGTGAGTGGTGTTTGTCCTTTTTTGCTTTACAGGGTTTTCAAGAAGACCAGTGGAAACGGAGGGGTATGTTCTCTATTCATCTCTTAAAACATTTTTTTTAATAAACTGAAAAAGGGATCAAACTTAAAAGGTTCTGAAACACTGTGTTTTCCCTTCTTCTATGTGACAGCTGACCCTCTACCTGGGGAAGAGGGACTACGTGGATCATGTGGAAAAAGTTGAAAAAGTTGGTACGTTCCAATTCCAGTGTGTGTCTCTGTATTTGTGTGTCTGCAGCTGCACAGTCATTATGCAGACAATAAATGTGCCTGTAATCCTGCTCCCTTTCAGACGGCATCGTAAAGCTGGACCCTGCAGATTTCGGAGACAGAAAAGGTAACATCACATAAGGCGCCACTTTAAATTGAGTTCAGTTCTATAAACACAAACTTTTGCCAATCGTTGTGAAGTAACTGATGTAATTACGCCTGTCTGCAGTGTTTGTGCAGCTGGCATGTGCCTTCCGTTATGGTAGTGACGACTTGGATGTGATGGGCCTGTGCTTCAGGAAGGACATCTGGTTACAGCAAGTCCAACTCTATCCCAATGGCGAGAAGCCTGCCTTGAGCGCCATGCACGACACCCTGCTGAAGAAGGCCGGAGACAACTCACACCCTTTCTCTTTTGAGGTGTGTGACTCAGGTCCGCAAAATTAAGCACGACCAGTTCATGACCTCAGCCATGTCAGAAGGTGTTTTGGCTTTTTTAGAAACTGTGGATGTAACATTCAATGACACGTGACGTTACTCCGTTTTAATACTGAGTATTTAATAGACATTTATATGTTTTTCTTAAAGCGAAAAAGCTCAAGTTAACAATTGGGAAAGAAGAAGAAAAGAAGTCGATTCACTTTTCCTTCCTGAATATCTAAAATTATGCTTTAGTTTGTAATTTCATGGAAGTAGCTCTTGTGTTTTCTTATAAATCTTAGTCTTTGTCTCCATAGATTCCAAACAACCTACCCTGCTCAGTCTCTCTGCAGCCTGGACCTGATGACAAGGGAAAGGTGAGCCTTCCCTTTACCTTAGAGTTTATAGGCAAGCTTCTCACTTGTTTAAATGTTTACAACTTCACTGTACTTTGCAGGCTTGTGGCGTTGACTTTGAGATCAAAACTTATCTCGCCAAGGAAAAGAACAACCCCGATGAAAAGATTGAAAAGAAGTGAGTTTACTTCCACTAGTGTCTTTGCCTAGCTATCTCACCTCTCTTTGTTCCATTTCATTTTTCCTCACCTCATCTCTTCTTCCGTCCCTCTCCTTCACCCTGACAGGGACACCGCCCGTCTCGTCATTCGTAAAATCCAGTACGCCCCGTCTCAGGTGGGCGCCGGGCCCAAAGCTGAAATCTGCAAAAGCTTCATGATGTCTGACAAACCCGTTCATCTAGAAGCATCAATGGAGAAAGATGTACGGCAGCAAAACTTTACTTCCCTAATTTTCAGTTTCACCCTGTTGAAATGTGAGCTGAGCAGTGAACCAATTAAAATCTCTCTCCTGTTTTGCCGCAGCTCTACTTTCACGGTGAAGCGATCCCAATCAAGATCAAAATCAAAAATGAGAGCAACAAAACAGTCAAGAAAATTAAAATCACTGGTGGGTACCTCCACTCACTGAAATACTGAAATATATCTTGAAAATGTTATAAACAAATAACATTTTTCTATATCTTCCTCCCTGCGACAGTGGACCAAACCACAGACATCGTCCTCTACTCTGCAGACAAATACACCAAGTGTGTTCTTAACCAAGAGTTCGGGTACGTGGGCAGAAAACTGAAAGCACAGCAAATGTCACAGAAGCAAAATGAAAATATAAAATTGGGTCAATCTGCTTATGTCTTTCTTTTCACTCTCTGCAGAGAGACGGTGGACTCTAACGGCACCTACGAGAACACTCTGTCCATCACACCTCTGCTCGCTGATAACAAGGAGAAAAGAGGTTTGGCGCTGGACGGTCGACTGAAGGACGAGGACACCAACTTGGCCTCCACCACCATGTAAGTGCACACTGGTGTAAAGTTTGGGCGAAACTCTCGTCTCTGTCAGCTCTGTGTTGCTTCACATTTCCAGCCGCTTTCTTGTTCAGTGTCTGTAATGTCTTACGGTAGTACACTCAGCTAATTGAAACCCCTCTAATCCTTCAAATCCCTGCGTTTCGTCCTCCACAGGCTGCGGCAGGCAGTAGAAAAAGAGGTGCTGGGTATCCTAGTTTCCTACAAGATTAAAATTAACCTCATGGTGGCTGGAGGAGGGTAAGTATTTTTTGACACAAGTAACCCCACATCAAGATGAAACAGAATGAAATGGCAAAGGCCAGCTTACATTTTCCCTCTTTTCTCCATGTAGTCTGCTGGGTGGCCTCACCTCCAGGTGAGTAACATTTAGTAGCAATATTACCACAATCCATACAGAAGTGATGCTTTCATGCATTCACATTGTTTGGCTCATTTTTCTCTGCAGTGATGTCACAGTGGAGCTCCCACTGAGTCTCATGCACCCCAAGCCTGAAGGTATTTTTTTTTTTTACCTTGTAGAGTCTCAAAGACTCCTCAAAATTTATATAAACGCCTTTAAAATAAAATTACTTTCTCCCCTTTGTGCTAATCTCTTTTCCACACGGAGCAGAATAAGGAGTATACACTGCTGTAAGTTGTGTTTAATACTTTATTATTTAAATGTTGTTTTGGTGCTATCACCTAGACATTTCATTATTAGGACTTGAATTAGAAGCTAACAAATGAAAGCTGAATTAACTGAATTACATATACATACATACGGTGTAAAATATAGCATACAGCATACAGTGTAAAATATAATACAATGAAAAAAGTACATACGCTTATAAAATGTTAAAACATTTTGCATTTGAAATCAGCAGCATGTTTAAAAATCTAGTATTGTTTTTATATTTATTTTTCTTATTATTTCATTAGTAAATTGAGCCATTATTATTAATTTATCTGTATCTTGTGCCTTTTTTACAGTGTCTTAAATGAAAACTCCCCCATAGTCAAGGTGAGATTCAGCTATTACTATCATAACCTGACATCTGCTGCATTTATGAATTTTTGTAAGATGAAAATTTAAGTCATTAAATATTTTGAGAGGATATGCACTCTGCTTTACCTCAAATATACAACATTTCACAGGCAAATGTTCATATATAACTTCCTCCAGGACATTGAGTTGATAATTGCTTTGCTTTTAATAATGTAAATTATAATAAAAAATACATTCATTACAATTACATGCAAACAGTAGATTATGAGGAACGATTATGACATCTTATACTCTTAAAGAGGAAATTCGGAAGACAAAAAGTAAAAAGTATTTCATATAATGACATCACAGATTCCAACGTCTCCTTCTGTTTACTTCTCAAGAGAGGATGTTACCCTGGACACTGCAGAGAAACCTACAGAAAGACAGGAACACAACAAAAGGAAGTAAAAGAAACAAAGAAGAAAGAATGTGACTGGTGTCTTCACCCCAAGTCGTTACAGAGCAACCGCGGACATCTACCTTTCAGACACACACCGAGGATATGCGTACAGATGTAACATCAGTCCTCTTGCAGATTTTGTGGTCATGTTGTTGAATTAATGTAATTTAGCCGTAGAGAGAATGCTTGGATTGCACGTTAGTATCCAACATTTAGACACCCCAGACTTCTGTAGCAGCATATTCTGATTATCCTTTGCCTATTTGCAGGATGTGATTGGAAGGCAATGAAAGAAAAAATCTGAGAGAAACCCTCAAAAGCTTATGTGCTTCTGATTATTGTGATCCGTTCATTCATTATTTTGAATGATGTTCTTCTCCATGTGAAATGTGATGGATTATGGGTTAGACTGGACACATGAAACATCCCAAAATACAATAAAATCGCCTGAAAGACAGTTTAAAATGTTTTCTTTCTTTCTTCATTTGGTTGTCTTGTTTTCATTCGCTGTTCACATCATAAGAGTAGATACTGAAGGTCACTTTACTTATGGCCAGAGGACTACTCAAGATAGACTTTAAAGATAACACTATCAACCCTCTTCTGTACTGGAAAGGAAGGACTGGATTCTTAACAAATGCTCCCAAAGAAAACTGTTCCCTAAATGTATGGTATTAGTATTAGTTGGTATTAGTTTGGTTGTGTAATTTCAATACACTTGATTTAGGCCATAGAAGATGTCTTCTCGACATATACAAACATCATGTCTGGGGTATACATACATATTTACATGTCCACAAACCTCCTCTGTTATCTTCCTCTTTTCTTCCAGCCTGGTAGCTCCATGTTTAACCTCCTTTGTCCTATATATTTACAATCCCTCTTCTGCGCATGTCCAAACCATCACAGCCTTGCTTCTCTAACCCGAGTTGTCCCTCTGAAAAACAGATCTATAATCGTGTCCTTTATCATCACTCTCAATGAAAATCTTAACATCTTTATCCATCTTAAACCGATCTGTCACTCTTACCGCCCACCTCACCACTGTCTCGCCGTCCTTATACATGTCCTGCCCCAACCATTACTCCTTTTGATCTTCTCTGTACCTCTGCATAAACACTCTCAAAGAAAACATCACATATGTAGTGCGATTCCTCAGCTTGAAGCCATACTGCTGTTCACTAATAGTCACCTCTCTTCATCATCTAGCTTCAACAAGTCTTTCCCACAGCTTCATGGTGTGGATCATCAGCTTTATCCCTCTGCGCTTCCATTCCTCAGGCATCCTTTTACTCTTCAAGATTGTGCTAAAAAGTACTAAAATGTATTCTCGCTCTCTTAATAATTAATTACATCCATAATAATAATAATAATAATAATAAATCATCCACTTAATACTCAATTGAGAAGTTTAGCTGAGACTGTTTAATTGATTACGCTACTTAATTTTTCAGCACACGTTGGCGCTATTGCTACCATTTTTGATGTGTAACAGCGAGGAGTGGGAAAGCTGCCCACGGAATTTCACACTTGTGGTATTTACTACTAGGGGCAGGCAGCTGTGCTCAAATATTTGCCGAACGAAGAAGAAGAAGAAGCGTAGCGTTGCGCGACTACGTCATCGCGTACAACGTGTAGCACTGAAGAAACATGGCTTTGAATGGAGGTTTGTGAACTTGTGTTATAAAAAAATAGCTGACTTTGACATTTCTGTTACTTGCATGCATTGTGTTTTAAAAAAGAAATTCATTTGATTGAGGCTGTTCCTGTGGGTTACTTTATTTTTGCTTTTAAATTCGTCGCCGCCAGCGTAAACATGTTGTTAGCCAAACGGTAGCCCGGCTGGTTTGCTAGCTAGCTTGTCATTTCCTAGCAGAGCAGTTCACCTGTGATAGTCACACTTCAAAACAGTGCCAAGGGGGTTTTGCAATAATCCCGCTGAAACGGTGAAGTAGAAGCAGATATAGATAACGGATATCCACAAGTTACAGCAGCGCTTAAGACTGTTTATAACCCTAAAGTATTAACAATACGAGAGAAGGAGAGTTCTGCTCTGAAATCTGAAAATAAAATAAAATGAAACCTTCCGGCTGTTACTGACCTGCAGATGAAGGGGATTTTGAGTGGGAGCCTCCAACCGAAGCAGAAATGAAGGTGATCCAGGCTCGCAGGGAGCGACAAGACAAAATCAGCAAGCTGATGGGAGACTACCTGCTGAAAGGATACAAGATGCTTGGAGAATGCTGCGAAGTGTGTGGGGTGAGTGAAGCAGGACGCTGTGCTGTGTTTGACAGGATGGGCGACTTAGCCTTGAAATTTAACACGATATTTTATTAAATATGCAATAATTATATGTCTAAGCATATAGAAAAATATAAACGGTGATTGCAGCTCCCAACCAGCAGCATTCATAAGTGCAAACAAAATGAAGGGCATTTCCAAATCATCCTTCAGCCAGACTGCCTAATTTGAAGTGTGGATCTATTGTCACAAGATGCCAGCAGCATTATAGTGCAATAGTACTGACACTGCATGATAAACAGTGATAGAGCAAAGGCCAAGTGTAAGCCCAGAAATGGCTTAATTAATGTCATCCCTGAAAATTGTAACAACAGCTGTTCTAACTAAAGAAACTTAACCTGCACCTAATAAAATGGAATAATATTTTCTACCTGGGATGTCATATCTTGGGTTGAGCTTTTTAACCACCTGCTTAACACAGGAAGGTGGTCATTTTGACACCCTTGGCATTTGAAAGGTTGTGTAACTTTGTAAAATTAAAACCCAATTAAAAATCATCATCTCATATTTCATCAAATTCATTACTGAATTTTGGGGTGTGGAATCAAAAGGAAAAGACTTCTTTTACCTAGAACCACAGAGGAGATCATTTTGACCCCATAGAAATTGATGTGAAACCGCTGCAGCACACAGGGTTGCCTAGCAATGCCATTGTTTACACATGAGCCAGATATGACTGATTAAAAACAATATGTAGGGGGACTGAATAATTATTGGAAGGCTGAGGATGGGATTTTGAGCCGAAGCAGAGTGGTACAGAGCTCAGTGTGACTGAATGTGTGAGGAACTTAGGAAGGTTGATGGCTGTGCAGAGCAGCACAGGAGCTGTAGCAGTTTTTCGTGATCAAAATGACCAATCCTGACCAATCCTGACGGTTCTAGTGTTTACCGCATTACTGTTCTATTACGATCTCCCAAAAGGGGAAATCTGATAAGTATTACAAACACCTAAATACAGTTAAAGATAAAACTAAATAGTGTAAAGTGTCAATTTTATAAGTTGGTTTTAATGTAAAGATGGCACAGATGGGTCTTTGAAACTATATAAGATTTGTACATTTATATTTTCGTCATCATTTTTTTCTCTCTTTTCTTCATCTGCCTCATTCACCACTCCTCTCTTCTCCCTCATCCCTACCTCATCCTCTTCCTCCTCACCTGTAGCCTCATCTTGTGAACAGAAGTCCATGCTTTAACATAAGAAAATGTCCATCAACATGCTTATTTAGTCCAGATTTTACTGTATTGACAGTTACTGATTGTCAGCATATTAGACACTCCAGACAACTGACAACATGCAAACTATAACAACACCTGGTTATAAGCTAACATTGTGCCAGCTTAATAAAAATCCCATTTTCCCTCCGATAAACTGTTTGATTACACTCTCACATCGTCTGAGTTTATTCACACAGGCTGACAACGTTAGAGCCTCTTAAACGAAAGCTTCTGACACAAGCTCACATCAGGAAAAAAAAACCCAACAAAAAGCAGCGCATACTGGCAGAGAAGTTCAGGATATCCTCAACATCTCGCCTCAGTATCACTGTCATCAGGGAGGAGTGAGCTTCTCTGACTCATTGACTCGTCACAAACTTTTACAGCCTCCTTCAGAGTGAATAGACGTGGGCGATTCTCACCCAGCATATTGACAGCTGAGGTAAACGGTGATCCGAGAGCCTTCACTTACTACACATGAATGCCAGACAAAGTGACTGGAATGAAAACATGAAATATCGCCAAAAATTTAATTGAAATGTGTCTTTTTTTATTTATTTTTATTTTTTTCTTATTTTGTTGTTAAGTGTCAGTGTTATTCAAATACGTTCAAAAATAGTGTGCGTGCAAATTGTAGTAGAAACATGCATTTAAGGGGAAATTTAGAGCAACTGTTATGGGGTGTGGAGGGTTAAAACCCTCCTTTACCACCATATAACTGCATCAGTCAATCCACTCTTCCTGTCATGTGGAGTGCATCTAAGGAGTGCCACAGCGATGCTCGGTGGAGTCATGTTTACATTCGGTTTCACATTACCAGCTGCAGATATCTCCTTCTAGTTTGACTTCATAGCCTGGTTGTATTACACAGTGTGTTTTTGCCTCAAGCAGTGAAACAAGTTTTGTGTTTTGGTTTTTTTTAGCAGGAACAGTTTTCTTGGATATTATGCAAAGGGTTTTGTGTTGATGCATGCGCAAAGAGTTTGTTTTGCTGGATTTTTTTTTTTTTTTTTTGTATGTCCTTTTTGGGTACTAAATCATCATCTCGTTAAACATGTCTGGGCTTGTGTCATCGTCTGTTCTAGGAAATGTAAACACATGGTTTTGCTGTGTCATTGATGGTGCAAAGTGGCACTTTGTTTTTGTTTTTTTTATCATGTGAGAATGTATGCAGGTGTTATCATGAACAGTATGTAGAAGGTGAGGAGTGACATCATTTATGTATTTGTGTTTTTCAGACTATTCTTCTTCAGGACAAACAGCAGAAAAACTACTGTGTCTCATGCCAGGAGCTGGACTCTGATATTGACAAAGACAACCCTGGTATGCATAACAAAAAAAATGACATTTTTTTTTTATTTAAGAAGGTAAACCTCATTGAGACATGAGGTCTCATTTTAAAGAGTAACCTGTTTTTAAATATCTATACAAAATTAAACATTTTAAAACTTTACAATTCATAGAAACAATTAACTGAAAAAATAAAACGAGTAGCATTAACACATTAAGAGCAGGAACAGCCATCCCATGATGCTTTCTTCATTGTCCTTAGAATTTGTTGAAAGCCCTTCAGCTCCACCAGACAAATTTACATTTAAAGTTAAAATGTCAAATTCTTTAGAAGAAGATTTAGAAAGCATCAGTTACACTGCAAACTAGATTTAACATAAATTGCTGCTCGACCACCCTTTCTTGAGCGGTCTGTGCAATAGATATTCAAACCTTTAAATCACATATTCTTATGTTTTCCATGTATATAATTTTTATGTTTTTTAAAAACATATATATGTTAGTCCACTTTGTGTTTGTTTTACATGTCTCCCCTTTCTTTCTTCCTCCCAGCCCTGAATGCTCAGGCTGCATTGTCCCAGGTGAGGGAAAGGCAGCTCGCAGCCCAGTCCCCCGCACCGTCCCAGGCTCCTGAGCTCAATGAAAGCCCCAGCAGCAGTCAGGGAAATATGTCTGTTCCCCAGCCCAGACCAGAGCACTGTGAGGGGGCTGCCGCAGGTGGAAGAACTCCTCTGCCTCCACCCGCTGTCCCTTCTCCTTCAGTGCCAGCCTCAACTGCAGCCCTGGCACCAGCTCGTCCCCCAGTTACTCCACAGAGCTCTGCCCAGCGACTTGTGTTGCAGGAAGCTGAGGAAGCTGTCCTCACCAAACTTCGCTGGGCCACTAACCAGTTACAAAGTTCAGCCTCACTGGAAGCAAGCATCCAGCTCTGCAGCCTCATCAACAGCTGTGCCAACTCGCTGCGCAGCCTCAAGGAGCTCAACCAGTAGCTGCCACAGACTGGCTGAAACCCTGGAACGCTGTTTCTGCTTGCCTCTGTCTTGGAGTAATGACTCTGGTTCAGCTTCTCTCTTTTTGGCTGAATCCTTGCTTAGAGATGAGTTCAAAATTGGTCAGAAAGTATTCTGAAAATAGGATTTAACTTCAAAAGTGCACCGGTTACTCTTGGATTAATGTAGTTGTATAGCTGACAGAAATGTTACAAATTTGACAGTTTTTTTTTGTTTTGTTTTTTCACCCTTTTGGAAGTTACAACTGACATTAATCTAAAAAAACATAATTAATTTAACCCATTTGGTGATTCAATTCTTCTAATATGGTTTAATCTATAGAGAAAATAAATGCCAGTTAACACATGCTTCTATGCATTTCCATTGAGAATCAGTCAGCCTTTTTGATACAGCATCACAAAAAATGCTGGACCTTAAGTTGAAACCACTGATGTCAGTGTCTGATGGAAGGGCTATCGCCAGATATTCACCAATGATTTGCTGAAGCAGCCAACAGAGACTGTCCCCCGTGGTTATCTCCCCTAAGCAATGACCCTCTCTTCCTCTCTTTACCACTCAATTGTCAAACCTGTGGAAATGTGGGATGGTTCTCCTTTGGCAGAACTGGCTCCACACTAGTCACATGTTGGTGGAAAAGAGCTATAAGGGATCTTTCATTACATTCAGATTTATAGCACGTCAGTATTTTTGCCAAACACGTCATTCCTCTAATGTGGCCCTGTATTGTCTCACAAAGCCTGCTGCTCAGTCTGACTCTGTTTCTGTTGTCTCTGACATTGTGGCAGTGCAAAGATGGTCATTGTAGAAAGTTTTTGTTGTATATGTATTTGATGCCTAATGGTGACGGTCAGGTGGCTCGCCATCGTCTCTATGAGAGCGCGCAGCATTCAGGAGTCAGACATAATACTTTGAAAAAAGCTGAGAGCAAATATACTCTGAATTGTATGTTGATAGAGGAAAAGCCAGCTTCAGTGTTGATCAAGGTAGTAAAAGATTTCTAATGTATCACAATAAAGCACTTCTTGTTCAGGAGCTCTGCACCTTGTTTCTTTTCATGAGAGGGCTTCATAAAGACTGGATCCATACACAACACCATTCACACACGGTAGGGTTTAAAGTGGTTTGCAGGGTGCAGAAAAGCATCAAAATATAGTTTAATGTGAGACTGATGTGTTGAAGCAAGTACAAAATAAATGTTTATGACTTTTGCATCATCTCCATGCAAGTTATTGCATGGTAGGCTGGTCTGGGATTTAACGAGTTAGAAAAATGCTTCAGTTAAAGAAACCAGCGTCGTGCTCTTTATCCCGAAAATCAGGACAAGCGTGCGGTTGCAGTCGGGTGAAACAAGGATGCTATCTTAAAGCTTGACTTCACATTTGTTACTCCTACAGCGCATTCAGTCTGTTTTGCACTTGAAAAGTGTGGTTTCATTGGGGCGGCTATGTTCTGTGAGAATAAAACTGAAATACATGGGTGCTGTTCCCACAGAGGATTTGTTTTCCATGTTTTAACTGTGCCATTGCGTCTCCCGATGAGGTGATGGAAGAGTTTGTGCCACTGAGCTGACTGTCCACTGGGTGGTGTCTTTTAATCACTGAAGCTGCAACTGCTGTCCAAAGACTAGCAACATCCTGACCTCCAGCAGGGGGTGGTGCTGGGACTTGGAGGAATTGCACATCAGGTGAGGAAACATCCACCCCATCTTCCAGAATTTTTTTTTTTTTTTAAATGTCTGTTTTTGCTTATATTGGTCAAGAGGTTTTAGATAACAAAATTTACAAAGGGGTTTTATATCAAATAAAATACAAATGACCCCTCCGCGAATCGTGGTGGAGGGGTTTGTGTGTCCCAGGGATCCCAGGGGCTATGTTGTCTGGGGGCGTTTGCTCCCTAGTAGGGTCTCCCATGGGAAATTGGTCCTGGGTGAGGGACCAGACAAAGAGCGATTCAGAAGACCATCAAGGGAACAGTTCACCCTGCCTGGGATAGGGTTACTGGGGCCCCGCCCTGGAGTCAGGCCCGGTGAGGGTGCCCAGTGGCTAGCGTGTGGTGGCCGGGCCTTAGTCCATGGGGCCCGGCCGGGCACAGCCCAAAAAAGGGACATGGGCCCATCTTCCTGCAGGTCCACCACCCGCACGAGGTGCTGTAGGGGTCGCGTCCATTGTGAGACAGGCGGCGGCCAGGAGCAGAGGTCCTAGCGGACCGATCCCCGGCTACCAAGACTGGCAATTGGGACATGGAATGTCACCTCTCTGGTGGGGAAGGAGTCTGAGTTGGTGCATGAGGTTGAGCGGTACCACCTAGATATAGTTGGGCTCACCTCAATGCATGGCTTGGGCTCTAGAACCAGTCCCCTAGAGAGGGGCTGGACTCTGTCTCAGTCTGGAGTTGTCCCTGGTGAGAGGCAGCGGGCTGGGGTGGGTATCCTAGTATCCCCTCAGCTTGTTGCCTGTATGTTGGGGTTTCTCCCAGTGGACGAGAGGGTTTGTGCCCTGCGCCTCTGGATCGGGGAACGGGTCCTGACCGTCGTCTGCGCTTATGTGCCGAGTGGTGGTTCGGAGTACCCAGCCTTCTTGCAGTCCCTGGATGGGGTATTGGAAGGTGCTCCGCCTGGGGACTCTGTTGTCCTGCTTGTAGACTTCATTGCTCATGTAGGCAATGACAGCGAAACCTGGAGGGGCGTGATTGGGAAGAACGCCCTCCCTGATCTGAACCCGAGAGGTGTTTTGTTGTTAGACTTCTGTGCAACAACAGTTTGGCAATAACGAGCCTACCTGTTTTGGAAGCCACATTCATCTTTTCACACAAATATTTATACAGCACTTTATTCTACGCACTTAGGGGCTTCTTTACCTTGCATCAACACCTACACCCAATTTAAACTACTACGCCCTTTCGAAAACACTTATATAACTCAGTCATTCTAATGACTCCATAACAGCGCCTCAAAATGAAACTTGAGCTATAGTTGTTTATTTATTTATTTATTTTTTGAAGTGGCAAAAACAGATTTTTTTTTTTTCTTTGGCGCGCCTCAGTTTTTTCCGAGCCCTCTCTGAATACTGATAATGGATAATCTAAGGAAGGAGTGGAGCAAGATAAGAAGCACACAAGAATTCTCTCTTCCTCCTGGTCTCTCCCTTCACCCCACAGTAAACCCAGGAAATAGCTCAAAGACCCTTTCACATTCTCTTTTGAAGACACAGTGGTACACCATGCGCTGTACAGACATCTTGACTGTATTTCCTCAAGGTTTTCGTCTCTTACTGCACATTCGCACCTTCAATTTTGAATAAATCTCCAAGAGTGTCACCAGCAAAGCACCCCTACAACATCTCACCACCTCCTCCATGCTTCACGCTGGGAACCATGCATGTAGAGACCATCCATTCACCTTTTCTGTGTCACACAAAGACAAGGCGTGTGGAACCAAAGATCTCAAATTTGGACTCATCAGATGAAAGCACAAAGGCTTGATTAGCACGGTCTCTGAACAGTTGATGTAGAGATGTATCTGCTACTGGACCGATGCGTA
>VOQK01037193.1:5587-21146 GCA_015052645.1 Benitochromis conjunctus
CCGTGTGGCACCTCGGCTGACATAAGTGAGGCAGCTTGTAAAGGAGCATTCCTCCGAGCCCATTTCTCTTCACCTACTTCACACAGCGATTATGTTAGCACAGGCCATAACACAGGCTTTCAGGTGCATTATGGGTTTTACATCTCTATGCAATCACTCTGATCATGTCAGCAGAGCAGGTTGTGTGGTCAAGCGCTGCGTGTTCCTGATCTGACTGCTCAGTGCAGCAGTGAGTCATTCCCCTGAGGAAGGTTGCAGGTTCTCTGCTGTGGATCATAGAAGTGAATCCACACCCTGTACTTTGTGCATAGGATCCAGGTTGTGATCATGCTGTCAGCGTGAAATGACCAACGATATTTTCAGCATTAAAGTCATGCAGTTGATGATTGTTTCTTTGATTATCAGTGATAATGCAACACCTCAAGATGAGCTGATGTCATGGTTGATAGGCTGCTTTTGACAGCCATGAAACCAGCCATGAGGTTTCAAGCCTCCATCTACATATAGTGCTCAGGTTGCAGTTTTACTTTCAGCCTCTTCTACATGTTTGGTTGAGAGGTTAGCTTTTTGTTTCCCACTGAAGAACGGCCGTAGCTCAGGCTGCTTCCACGTCAGTGACGTCAACACAATGCACAAATTCTGAAGGCAACACAATGCTTTGGCATGTGCAGTTGTGCTACACTACACTTACAGGTACTTTTTTTTTTTTTTAAAGCTGGGGGTGGGGTGCACATCCCAAGAGTGGCACTTAACCTGCATCCCAATATAGTGGTCAGTGTGAAATGTTTAAAGCCTCTGGACTACAGAGGTGAGAAAGTGAATGTTTTGTTTGTTCATCACTGCACACGAGAAAATGTTCAACAATGGATGATGGCTGAGGCAAGAAGAAACCTTAACCAGGATGCGATTCATGATGTATTATCCAAGCAGCGATGTCCATACTTTGCAGAACAGATCTGGCAGGTCTTTGGCCAGCCTGTCGCTAACATGTTCTGATTATTTGACAGTGCTGAATGGGTCCAGGGGTTCTGGGGTCTTATGACGACCCCCGTTGAAGGGTTTTTTTTTAAGGGGAGGGGGGTCATTTTGCAGCCTTTTCAGGACTTTGCCTTCAGTGGTAACAAATAACTGTCTGTTAGAGCTTGAAGCATACAAACTAAGAATGGTTGTAAATGAATATGACTCCAGTTCTATGCACAGGAGCATGTCCCTCTAACTGCAGGGCCTGCTGACTTCCTCACTGCTGTATGTTTCTGAATTCAAAACATGAGCAGTGTAGAATGTGTGCTGAAGTTTTACAAGGGATGACAGATAGTTTCTACCCCCCGACTGGGTTCTGAATCCATCACCTCTCATGGTTTAAATCAATTAAACATTAGCAAAGTCTCATAGATTGCTAAGCACATCCTCAGAGGACTAGAGTCACATCTACAGTATAGCAGAATCAAATACTATTAATTGCCTCAGAAACAAACCACATGTCACTGACACATCGTGATTTTTTGTTATGGCTTTTGTCTTTCTGATGTCTGACTGATAAAAACTGTACTTTTTCACTGACTCATCCGAATTGGACTGCCACTTTTTTGGAATGACAGTGTAATAGCATTGCTTTATCCAGGCTGTTAAAACATCACACACTAAAAGCTACAGCTGCACTGAAGGTCGTGTGATAGGTCAGACTAACAATTGGCATTGTGTGCTTGCTGGAGTCTTTCCAAGGTGCATGCCAGCCAGACAACAGACTAACTCCAAAATAGCAAACTGCACAGGTCTTAGATGGTTTGAGAGCTTGAGTGTATGTGGTTGGTCATGTCAGGAGTTGTTGCTGCAGCCTGTTGATGGGATCACCTGACAATATCTGAGGGGGGAGGTGGCAGTGAGCTATGTATGGCTGGATCCATTTATACTTGGGCTAACATACACTGTTTCCATCTGTCTCTGTGTAGCTTCGCTCAAACCAGACACTGACAAATTAAGTCATCTCCCATCTGAAAATAATGAGGAACAAACTGCAGCCATGACTAATTATTTCTCCAGCATTCACTCATCATATTTTTTTTTTCACGATTTTATGCACCATCTCCTCCATGAGGCCACAGTCAACCAGAACAACAGAAGAAGAGCGTGAAAAATTATTTTTCTGTGTGTTTCTCTTCTCTTGTGTTTCATTGCATTTTAAAGACAATATCCCCTTGATCATAAATTATGATTTAGTTCCTTCTCTCATTTTCTATTATTTTTACAAACTGTTTCTGGCTCGGGCTCCTACAAAATTAATAATGAAAGGAGTTGTTTCAAATTATTCAATATTTGCACTTCCTAACAGAGGATTTGCCAGACTTACTATTTGGCAATATTGACTTCATTAGTTGCCATTGTTGTCACATGAGCTTGATGGGAGCTTGTGCTTTAAAGGCAAGTCAAGAGCAGCAGTTGACTAGCATCTTTCATTGAAAACACATGGAGATGTATTCATGATCAGTCTGTAGAGTGAACACATGGAGCACATCGAACATATATTTATAAAAACAGGCCAAATGTATGTGTTTTCCCTGCTGCAGAAGCTGTATCTGCTATTTTTTCACACTGGTTTCAATCTTGTGCATTTAGGTAAAGTTCATATTTCAGCCTCCACATGTCAAGTGATGCAAAATCAACAAAGATTGCAGCACCAGAGTAAAAAATCTAAATACTCCACTGAATCAATACCTACCTTGCTCACCACTTACCTTCAGCCCCTTGAAAGAAAAATTAGAGCGTTCTGAAAAATCAGAAAACTGTGACTGTTTAATCACAGTGTTAAAAAAGAAGAGAGAGAAGCCCTTTTTAGTTTTAGAGGGGGTGTAGACAATCAATTGAAGATTGCCATCTTTATAATTACTATAATAACCATTATTTTTGACTTTGTTTTTACCTGCTGTCGTGTGAACTAAAAAAATGAGATGTTCATAGCATATCAGCTTTTGGATTTTGTGGTTTTTACACACTGCTAAAATTTTTAACTATATGGACAAATGTCTTTAACATGTGAACATGACTTATTTGCACAATCTTCTATAGATGCAGAGAAAAGTGCTTTAGTGACAGAATGATGATGTACAAAAGTGCTCAAAAAGGGGAAAGGAGAAAGAAAGATCTACAAACTTTTGAAATATCAAATCCACAATCCGCATCCATGAACATAGTCTTTATGAGCATGAATAATTAAGTCTCCACTGGATCTGCTTACTTTTTACAATATTTGTAAGCGCTCACTGGCCTCTTTGTTAGGTACATCAGTTCAATTAATCAGTCAGTCAGACTGCTGCGACTCAGCACATTTAAGCATGTAGACATAATCAAGATGACCTGCTGAAGTTCAAACTCAGCAGTATGGGGAAGAACGTTGACTTAAGTGACTTTGAATGTAGAATGACTGCTGTTGCCTGACGAAGTGGAATATTTCGGAAACTATTGATCTACTGGGATTTTCCCACATAACCATCTCTAGAGTTTACAGAGAGTGGTCTATAAAAGAGAAAATAAGCAGTAACTCAAATAAGTACTCATCACAACCAAGGCATGCAGAAGAGCACCTACAAGAACAACACGCTGAACCTTGAATTCAATGGGCTACAGAAGCAGAAGACCACACTGGGTGCCACTCCTGTCAGCTAAGAGCAGGAATTTGAAACTAAAGTTACACAGGCTCAGTAAAAAAAAATGGGACAATAGAAGATTATTGCCTTGTCTGATGAGTTTCAGTTTCTGCTTTAACATTCACATGGCAGCGTCAGAATTTGGCACAAACAACATGAACACATGCTCCATCTTGCCTTGTCTTAACAGTTCAGGCTGTTGGTGCGGGTGTAATGGCCCACTGTGGACCTCTTAGTTCCAGCTGAACATTACGTAATGTTATGATGGAACAATTCAATTCTATTTTATTTATACAGCGCCAAATCACAACAACAGTCGCCTCAAGGCGCTGTATATTGTAAGGTAGTACATACAGAGAAAAACCCAACAATCATGTGACCTCCTATGAGCAAACACTTTGGCAACAGTGGGAAGGAAAAACTCCCTTTTAACAGTAAGAAACCTGCGGCAGGCCCAGGCTCAGGAAGGGGCGGCCATCTGCCGTGACCAATTGGGGTGAGAGAAGGTAGACAGGATAAAAGACTGTTAGGAACAGGAAATTTGCATCATGTATGTGCAGCTGAGTAACATCCCAAATCTCTGAGAAATGTTTCCAGCCCTTTCCTTAATCTATCCCATGAAGAAAAAGAGAAAAGACAAAAGGTAGTCCAACTTGGTGACAGCAAGATGATCCCAATATAAGTGGGTTACAGTGAGTTTATTTCTGTAGCTGGATAAACAGGTCACAGTGTGGATACATCCATGTGAATGAGGATCTTAATCAAGATGTGTTAAATCAGAAAATCGCAGGAACTGTGATGCTAATATGAATGTCAAGCATGACCTTTTATTTCCAAGAAATTTCACTCTGCATTAATTAGCAAATTATTTGCATGTTTGTGTGAGTTATTCTTGCGTATATGATTTTGAATCATATTCGCCACGTGAATAAAACCAAAAACGTCAGATGGCTACCACTCTGTCTCCATTTAAGTGTGAATGGCAGCTACGCAAAGTGGCACCCAGTGTTATCACAGATTCACTTCTTTGTTCGTTGCATTCAACTTTGCGAGTGGTTTGTACACATATAGTCACCCTCACAAGACTAAGATCACACAGACACAACACTGAATCCTATTTTCAGCTGGGTTTAATTTTAATGACCTGAAAATCCCTCTGATCGCACCAGATAAATGGTCATCATAAAGGCTTGTCCCGGCACACAGTGTGCACAGTGGATGATGCCGTCTCATTGGTTGTAATTTTGAATAATAATCAAGGATAATTGCTGTTCATCACAGAGCATTGTGGCACTGGAATTTAAGCAACTTCCTCTCTTGTTCAGCAATCATCATTTTAGTCTTCCTCTCCTCACTAATAACCGCCACACTTCACCGAACAAGGTCAACAGTCAGAGATTGGTTAGGTAACATGAGGTCTCACATAGCTTGATTAACAGAAGGATCCAGGCCCAGGGATCTCAGCTAATGCAGTTTTCCATCACTCCTTTCTTGATGATGTTATACACACAACAACCTTTGTCTTAAATAGAAGCACAAAGGCATATCCTTTTATAGTCCTCCCCTATTGTTGGCACTGTGGTTTGGCATGGGGGTGGAGGTGACACCTGTGGACAGTGGATAAAGGGCCTCTAATCACCCATCTCTGACCGCAGTGTCCAGGATCACGCTGCTGTGTGTCAGTCCTCCCCTTTATCTCTTGCAATGGCCCCTAAGAAGAAAGAAGAGCCAAAACCTGCTGCACCAGCTGCCCCCAAACCCCCAGAGCCTGAGCGCCCCAAGACCCCGGAGTTTGACCCAACATCAGTGACGGTAAAACATCAACAGATATTATTAATATACACACAGATTGTAGATCGACTTCAGATAGAGATTGTTGGTGAATTTAAAACCTTTTTTTAAGTCAATCAGATTAGACAAATAAGGAGACTTCATTTAAAGAGTCCAATGCTGTTACCAATGCCCATGTTTAAAGTGCATCAGAGACCCCATGTGACATTTACTTGGCAATGCAAGACAAACAGGAGGGCAAAGATTTTTCAAGGCGTTTTGGTGATTCTTGTCATATTTTTTCTAACCTTCACAGCTTTACAGAATTTTTCTTAAACTGCACGCATGTTTGACAGTAAAGGGGGAAAAAAGCATGGAACTCCCTGTTAGGGCGAGGTTCAGAACTACTTGATACATCAGACATCATGGAAACATTGTCTTCTGCTGACTTGGCCCTTTCTCAATGGATAAATGTTTTCCTGGTTGAGCGAGCTGCCATGTTACAATGGACCGTGGTTAAATCCACAAAATATGATCTTCATTATGTCTGCAAATAGCAGACCACCCTCACCATTCCTCTGTGGGGAAAAGGGGTGGAAAAACTGGGAGGAAGAAAAATACAGATAATTATAGCCATCTTCATCCATCTTTAAACATGCTTAGATAAGTTTTTGGATAATATTTTTACAAAACCTCATGAAGGGTCCAGGGGTCTGCAGATAGCCTGACATGAGACAGAAACTGAGGGCGTGCCCTGACAGTTCAAAATGTGCTTCAAGTGCAAAACTTCAGAAGTTGTTGTGGGTACTGAAGGCAAAGCTGTTTTTAGATTTAAAATAACAGATTTTAATGGAGCACAAAGCTGATTGTCGAAATGAGTTGTACAGCTGGTTTAGCATTCAGTTCTCTTTCTACTATATGACAAAAACTAAACATTTTAAAACTAATATATAATTTTTGCTTTGTTTTTCTTGACTGTCAAACATGTATGCAGTTTCCCAGGAAAAGCAAAGATACTGTGCAGGACCCTCAAGCTCCCAGGTCTCTGGCAGAGACCTGGGAGCTTGAAGGATAGAGACCGCCCTCTATCTCTCTCACAAACACAAAAATTAAAAAATGTGGTGAAACAGATGGGTTTCCCTTCAAGGTTTTGAACTGCTTGTTCTGTTGGACAACTGGAAGAATAATTAGAAGCATATATTTTAAATCACTGGATCTCAGCTTTTCTAACTCTAAATGGTGTGTAGCAGATTTTATGTACTTTATACTCTTTTTTTCTTCTAATAATGTTGCACGTGTGCATGTGCACATGACATTATGACCTTATTACTTCCCCGTGGAGCCGACAGCACCAAACATTCCACGTTACATCTAAAAATAAACTCAAATGACGCTGACACTGGTCGACAGTATACATGCAGTAAGAAGGGGTTTTAGCCTCAAGGTCACAAGTAAACAATGCACTTTGATCAGAACAGATGATGGCTGTAACTCGACCTGCTAAAATGGCTTGATGACGGTTGAAGGCGGGTCATCAAGGTCATCGTCTTAAATGAATTCGCTTTGTTTGCGGTACTATGTCCCAAATGATCAGCATCCCTCAGTCGCTTTGTTTTCTTTGTCTTTTTGCAGCTGGAATTTACTCCTGAACAAATTGAGGGTAAGGCTCAGGCGGCTGTTACAGTTGTCTTGTGGGCTGCATGGATTGTGAGTTATTTATAGAGTGAATAAATTGTTTGTGTGATCATGCTACCCATAAGTGTGTGAGAAATGTTCAGCAGCAGCTGGTGATACACTAGCGCCAGCATATGCTATTATATTAAAATAAACACATCCATCTGTGTCAGTCGCTTTGAAAAGGCTTTAAGATGCATGTCAGTCTAGGTAGAGAGGAACATCTGAGGGCTTGATTCTTTCATTAGCGGAGGACTCTTTTATGTGAGGCGTGCAATTATGCTGTTGATTGTTACATAAACGGAGCGCATGTGATGCCTTTTCTCAAAGATTTTGCATGTTCTCTTAGATCACAATGATAAGATGGGAAATCAAAAGGAATAATGCGCTTTCTTTGCATTCATAGACTTCAAAGATGCTTTCCAGTTGTTTGACAGGACCCCAACCAGTGAGATGAAAATCACTTATGCCCAGTGCGGTGACCTAATAAGAGCTTTGGGCCAGAATCCCACAAATGCAGAGATAATGTACGTCCTTGGAAAGCCCAAAGCTGAAGGTTAGTAATAAGACAAGTGTGCAAAATGAGTCATTCCACTGTGTCTCTGCTGTGAGGTTGGTGTTAATAGTTGGAGCTGGATCTGGTTCAAGAACTGTATCTGTCTAATATCGGACTAAATAAAGTTCGCCACTACAAAGAAATTCAGTCTTTTTTTTGCTTTATTTGTTACACTTTTATTATTTTCTTCAGATATGAATACCAAGATGCTGGACTTTGACCAGTTTCTACCCATACACCAACACATCTGCAAAGCCAAGGACCGTGGGACATTTGAGGACTTCGTAGAGGGCCTCCGGGTGTTTGACAAGGAGGGGAACGGCACGGTCATGGGTGCAGAACTCAGACACGTTTTGGCAACACTGGGTGAGTTCATTAACAGCTTTAATTCATGAAGCTGTCATCATAGGGAAATGTACTGAACTGACTGCTTTCCTGCTTTCTTCCTTGGGGATCATAGGTGAGAAGATGAGGGAGGATGAGGTGGAGCAGCTAATGCAAAACCAAGAGGATGCTAATGGATGCATAAATTATGAAGCTTTTGTTAAATACATTATGGCTTCTTAAGGGTGGTGAATGTCTCTTTCAGCCTCATTGTAATTCGGGTGCTACATCGCAGTACATAATGAAATCAATATGAGCGAGTAATGAGTTTGTCTCTCCTTCATTGTGAATTATTGACCGCAAAAGATTTCTGTGCATCTCATCTTGTATATTTTTCATTTCCATGCGTCTTGGATTGATCTACAGTATAACTCATCAACATTTCACTGGGTTTTTTTTTTTTCTTCTAAGGTGCCTGGTGTTAATGCTATGCGCACACTGCACATTGCCCCTGTTCATTTTGTAGAGCATGGTGAATAAATACACTCATTGTGACTGTACTCGATTTTTCAAAGACGAATGAAGAAATGTGTGTTATTGTCTGCGCCTTTCACAGAAGGCAGTTCATTTTGCTTCAGATTCAATCATAATATATAATATAGTGCACTAAGAAGCAAATCAGAGAATCCAAGGTGTAGTAGGTAGCACATTAGCCAAATGTAAAAGCTCACTGGTTTGAGAAAGAAAACCTGCTAAATCAAAGCTGTGGAACCATCCACTGTGGTGACCCCTCATGAATAAAAGAAGCTATGCTAACATACAAATCAATAGAGTGTCCTGTTTGTTATTCTCAAGATAGCAACAGGACAACAACATTTAAAATAACAGAAACTATGTAAAATCTCTGTAGTTTGCTGTAAATGAGCATATATTTGATTCAATTACTTCTAAAATTGTTATCCCTAAATTATGTTTCTCAAAATGTATTTTATTTTGTCAAAGCCATTCCCCAAGAGAAAAGCATCTCTAGAGTAAAGAAAAAAATACTGACATTTAAAGTCTGTCGACACATTTTAAAAAAAAGTATAAAACCTAATATAGGGCAGAAGCACTTACTACACAATGTCAATCACAGGAAATTTTAAAAAGAGTAGTACTTTCCCTAAGCAGCCGACAGATGGAGCTGTTGCTCAAAAAATGGTGCACTTACGGTAAACATGGGGATTCTGTAAACATTGACGAATGGAAAACAACATGCCATTGTTCACCTCCAGCCGTGCCTTAATGAGAGACATTAAGGTGCCACAGCCTATCCATCCTGCTAGTCCCACATTACTGAAAGACATATAAATTCTGGTTTGCATTTTATCCAATGGCAGGTTTAATTTCATAATGCTCGTTAATCAGTGTGTAAACCCACGCCTCAAGTAAGACGCATAATGAGCCAAGTTACCATTACTGATCAAATGTTCGCTGTTTTTGAGCATTGTTATGTAATACTGCTTAAATACTAATTTGGTGCTAAAGTTCATACAAGCTTACTTAACAACATCAACCCTGTACGTGGATCTTCCTTTTATTTCCCCTCAAAGGAGTCAAAACGCTCAGATTTCTGAACAATATCATCATTGTCATGTTGTAGATTAGGTTTAACAGGTGCTCTATGAACATATGCAATAATTAAGAGTAAAATATTCAGCGCCATAGCTTTATGGCTGCACCATTCAATTAAACGAATCAAAGTCTTATACATTATTTATAACTGTGGGGTTTCTCTAGTTGTGGATGAGTTGAAAAGGTCCCACTTAATACATTAGTTTGTTACCTGAGGCTACAAATACAAACATGCTATGCCTACATTTTTTTTTCTGATATTGTTGAAAAACAAATAACATATTTCAGCATAAGTGTGAAATCTGAATATAAAAAAGAAAATTCTTTGATTTTTCGCTTGTATCTTGACATTACAGTAAAGACTATCCCACCAGGTTCTTTTGGGATTAACTCATTTTGAAACAAGTTCACCCAAGCTATTTTAATTGTATTTCAACATCAGTGACCTTCTCCTTCACCTCAAATAGCTTTTCAAGCACTTCTTTTTCACTGCTCTGCTGACCTTCATCATGCTGCATAATCTTTTTCAGTCTGCTTTCCTCATCCAGCCTTCAGGCTGTATAGTATATTTACCTATTATGTGTTCACAGCCAATTTTCCACCAGACGGCTAGGCTGGCACCAGTTTATAGTTGCTGGGACATATTGACTGTATGGTTTGAGTAATTCAGTAAACTGGCTGCATGATATTGGAATAATTTCTACATTAATTCCATATAATAACAAAACTCCTGGTAGAAAATAGTTTTTCTTGTGAAAGTATATTGTAATGCTATTCACCCTTAAGGCTTACCCTTCAGGAAAAATCATGCTAAAAGCAAGTATTCGTGTTTAAAAAGGCCTGGTTTACTTTTAATTACCTGTTACCTGTGTAAGCGAAGCATGGTGCTTCTCCAGAGGAGAAAAAAAGAAAACCAGACTGTCTGTGGTGTCAAATTAGTTTCTAAGATCAAGAATTTTAAAGCCAGAGAGCATCATTTACATTAAACCCCTTGCCAACTGAGTTCACACAATGCTGATTAGGCCCATCATCACGAGGTAACATTAAAGCTATAAATCCGGTGTCGCTGAAGACATTCCTGTGCTGGCACAGTGGCTCTGACTCATTTCAACTCAACCAGTAAGAATTGTTTTGCCAGTGGTGAAGATGTGAGCAACTGCCAGTGGGAGTAGTTTCCCTTCAAGGCTTCCTGACAGAAAGCTTTATTTTCTTTTGTAATGTTTTCAGTTTCCAGGTGCTGCTGGTTATTTTTAGGCAACAAAACTACTCGGTAAGGCTTAGAATAATATTAGGGATTGGATTAAAATATATCCTCTCGCTACATTGTCGAGAATTTCGCTGGCAGAAAACCTTAAAGGCAAATACCGCCAAAAGCATCGTTTTCATAGTCCCAGCAGCGTGGTAAATGTGTTTCAAGGTTTACTCCACCCTCTACGTACACATGTTCTCTTAGAAATTTGTAGTCTTGAAGTCTGAATTTGAAAACTCAAACTTAATAAAGTTAGTTTACAGCCGTAAGTGACATTTTCACAGGCTGAAGGATGCTGCCTTTGGGAATCGCTATGAACTTACCTATGTGTATAAAAATCAGCAGGGTGACCTTTGCATGACTGTGTTCTTAAAGAAATCACAGTTTCGGCTTAAAGCAGCAATAATTAAGTGATGGGAGATACTTCATTAAGCGTGGTCATTTATTCATTTATCTGAGCTTAGGATATAAATATTACATTAGAGATAGATTTAGAAATTCACAAAGCATCTGAGGCTTAGTGGCAGCCTTATGGTGTCGTGCTGGTTATTTATTTTTAGTTGATGAAATGTAGAATGCAGTTTAATGCAGACATATGGGAGTTCAGGGCAAATAATGCATGATGCTGTGCAGATGTGCTGCACACGTCTGGCTTGGTACTGAACAATCTGATAGCATTGTCTATCTTTTACAATTCTGGCAACCATTAGAAACTTTAATTGTCACAATAATCATTGATTGGGCTACATCAGAGTCTGATTGTTTGGGGATGTATAACTCGAGTCCTGAGGGTTCTGGGCATAGGCTGTAGTTTCTGCTCCATTTCACTCCAGCCAAGCCTGAAGCATATGAAACTGTGTCTAGCAAGCGCTCTCTGAGTGTGTCCTTCATTCTGTGCGTAAAAACTATCATTTCAGATCAGGAAATGCCATGCCAGTGAAGCAGCACTCGTTCACTCTATCATAAGAATACGTGTGAGACTGGATCATTAAAAAAACTGCTGTATTTATTTTATAAAGTGCCTGGAGGTAAGGGAGATAAATAGCAAATGAATCAGCTGAACAGATCCTATTAGTGCAATCTGTGACTTTTGTAAGATTTTCAAACTGTATGGATCCAACTAGGTATGTTCTCTTAATATTGATCCTAGCTGTACCATTTTATTCTGAAATGCCCTCCCCACCCCCCTCCAAAATATGTAGTATGTTATATAATTTAAAGTACAATTTTAATCAAAATGATTTTTTCACACGTACAGTCCAAGTGTATACAAGTAACACAAAAATACATGACTTACAGAGACAACGGCTTCATTTTCACAAAAAATTTTTTTTTTTCTTCTTTTGTTTATAAGGCAACCTGGGTTGTTCAACAAAGAGTTTGAATTTTTATAAAATTATATCTGACATCAAACAGCGCTGAATACACATCATGTACAACAAACGATGTACAAAGTAAACAAGATTTGGTCGACAAAGTCCAGTGGCAATAATAGAAATACATAGGCAATTAAAAAGTCAGTATGTCAGTAAACATGGGTTCTCTCTTTGGTGAGTTCAAATAAAATATAGTTTTATTTATATTTTATTCACATTTTTAAAAAGATTTCTTTATGAAAATACTTCACAGTTGTAATGTAATGTAGTACACTTTGTATGTATGTAACATATTGAAGTCTTGGGAGGGTGCGCAATGTCTAAATGGCTAAATCATGATGCCCTTGATCATAGTTATATATTAATGGGTAAATAAGGAGAGGTGGTCAGTATTTACCAGCTAACATCAAGCGTCATCAAGCAGCAACAGCAAATATGAACCAAGGTCAACAGAAAGAGATGTTGTAATGTAGCAAACGTTTACAAAATACTTCTTTTTTTTAACATCAAGATGTGATTAAATATTTTGTGTTATATACACCATCTTCACATTGGTTCAGTTTTTGAAATTAATTCTGGTTTGTGTGGTTTATGTGACACTTTTAAATACAAACCCCGATATAAATTCAAATATAATCTGAAATAAATACATAAACTGAATAAATAAATAAAACAGGGGAAGGTCATTCACTTTCTGTCTAAAGCTTACAAAACTTTCTTAATGACCCCTCTAGAGCTCAACCACAGTTTTAAGCGTTATTGTTAAATCCATACAAAACGCACATCTTACACAAACGACTTGATGCCTGCTCAATCATCCAGGTAAGTAAATCCCAAAAAGTTGATCCTGTTCATCTGGACGTAGCGTTTTCGGTGGGAGAAACGTTTCTTCACTCATCCAAGTGACTTCTTCAGTCTCAGCTGACTGCAGGTTTCCTCAATCTTATAAACAGTACATTTACATAATGACTGAAACTAGCACCACAGGCCAGTGGACACTCGTTCAATGATGAGGATGTACACATCCTGGACAGGGAACGCTGGTTTGAGCGCGGAGTCAAGGAGGCCATTTACGTGAAAAGGGAAAGACCATCTCTGAATGGAGGAGGGGACCTAAGGGTACATCTTTCACCGTCTTACAATGCTGTGATTGCAGCCATTCCCCAACTCTCTGTGAGTGGTACTCATGGCCATTGATCAATGGCCTTTGATCAGTGGACCTTGATCAGTGGTTGTTGATCAATGGTCGTGAGAATTTGCATATTAATGATCAAGGAACTGACCTCCCAGCCCATTGTTCCTTCAGTGATGCTAGTTTCGGTCATTATGCAAATGTACTGTTTATAAGGTTGGAGAAAACCTGCAGTCAGCTGAGACTGAAGAAGTCACAAGAAAACGCTACATCCAGATGAACAGAATCAACTTTTTGGGAATACGTGCATCAAAATATAAGCTTGCTGTAATTCCGTTTTTGATGCATAAACTTTTCATAACATCCATCCATACGTGGCTGTTTAAATTACTACTGGGTGAGCAGCCTTAGGAGGTGTAAGAGCTGGGGTTACAGGCAAGCAGAAGGTTGATACCACCAGAGCAAGGGTTTAGGAAAAGGATCCATCCTCATATTGTCAACCTCCTCTTCCTTTGACCCAGAAGCTTAGTATCTGACACTGATTATAAGGAAGCCACAAGGATTTCATAAAGCCAAAAGAATTTAATCTGCTTCCACTGTGCCTGCATGACAAATCCATGCACAGCACCTAACAGATTACATAACCCAGAATCACTTGGCTCCATAAAATAATGTATATAATCATATCTTTCCTCGTCTGCGAGAGAACTCTAACTTGGGGATGCTCATTTATCGCCCTCGGGGAGTTCAAACACACAACACATTTAATTGCTCTTTATGTTGACACCTTCCTTGCACAGTAAAAAAAAAAAATGCAACAACAGAAAAATAAGACTAACAAAAGGAAATAAAAATAGTTGTGAAATCAAATCCTCAGAACAAAGAGGAAAAAGAAGTATTTACCAATGTTTACAACAGTAAGAAAGATGTACAAAAGAAAGAGAAGAAAAAAGATTTTTTTTAAAAAAGACACATTATAAAAGCTTCTTAAAATGGCTTGTTTGTATAAAACATCTCATATTAACCAAAACATATCATGTGTTGAGACTGTGTTTTAGTAAAAGGAAAAAAAAGCAGTTGATGACTCTGCGTTAAGTTGTTTTCAGTCTCTTTTCACTTCAGAGAGTTATGACTCATTTTTTATTTATTTTATTGGTATTTTTTTTAACTCTGTGCTGTTTTCTGTTTTCTTCCTCCCCAAAAAAGCTTCTTTCTGTCAAATTAAGCTGTTGAGAAAGAGCAGTTAATTCAAAGAGCATTTTAGCGTTTTTATCATAATAGATACAAGTGGCAGTTTTGGCAACATATGAATGCGTCATGGTCAGTCAAATTTCAAGTACTAATAACCACTGGGCAAGCTGGATGCCGGTAGTAACAACACTAAAATGATAGGGTCAAACCTGCTGTGATGTGATGATCGAACCATTTCATTGTTTAGAAAAACCCAGCCCCTCTACGTCACAAACAGTACCTTATAATGAGAACGTCATGTCATTTTTGTGCAGTTAAAATGTACTTTTGTCACCGGGCAGAATAAATCGCATGACTCCTTAGTCACACTGGACAAACAGTGACCTTGCTGGAGGAATCAGTCTGGAGATTGCGTGTTTCTGTGGTCACACGGCCGTGGTCTGTTTGATGCTGTGGAAGCTGATCCTGGTCGGAGACGTCGGGATAGACATGGCTCGTGCCACTCGAACTCGAAGAGCGTGGTTGTCCTGCCAACGGTGCCACCGTTTTCTTACTGCTGAGCGAACCTACAACGACAGAGATACCAGTATGTTAACAATCTTAATAACAACATATATGGATAGAAAAAGAATACTACAATAAACTTAAAACGATTTTTTTAAAGACAACATTTCGGGTAGTCATAAGTTATAATACTGTAAACACATTAACTAATTAACTAACTAATTAAAGTGTTATAAAAATGATGTTCAGGTAAAAATATTATATTAAAAAATATAAAATTTTTACCAATAATTTCAAGCGCTTTGTTCCCACAATGTGTGTCTTTACATATAAATTAAACCTTATTATTATTACTGATTTCATTTCTGTTTACTTTAGATTAGACTCAAACGTGACATAATTGTTATACTCCACATCTGTTGTCCTTTTGTCTCGATTTATAGGTTTTTCTTTTATTCATATTTTCTGAATGCGATTCTTAAAAAAAGTCACATTCACAACCTTCCACCATGATCTGGCTTTATATGT
>VOQK01037197.1:0-11023 GCA_015052645.1 Benitochromis conjunctus
CCCCCCCCTTCCCCTGTAGCTATCTACGATTTAATATATAACTGAGTATAAAGTAAAACTGAGAATTCACACTTCTATTTCACACTTGGATGGAAGCTGCTCACATTTTAATTCTTTCTCGAAATTTGCAGAACCTTCTGGGAGCCTGTCTGTAGAAATGAGTGCGTCTTTTGTCTGTCTCATGCTTCACCAGTGGGCTTTCTTTTCCTGTGCCCTACTTTATGCTGAAATGTAGCTGCTACTTAAACACTTACCACTAAAAAAACAAAAATAAGTCTAAGAATTTTTTTTCCAAACATGGTGTTGGATAGATACATAAAGGATCTGTTCAGACCTCTGCCCAGAACCATAAACCACCAGTGACTTATTTTCTATTTTCCGCTTCTTGTAAAATTAAGAGACTTGAACAATTTACATATTTTGCCCTAAAGCAAAAAACATTCATCTGAATAAATCCTCTTTTTTTTGGCAGCTAATACCCTCACACACCATTTCCTTAACACCACCATTTTGTTGCTCCTTAACTCCACTGGCAATTTCAGACCTCAGCCTTGCCTGGTAGCTTGCTTATTTCTCTTAGTTACAATAATATGAACGCGAGTTTATTCTTTACTTCATGTAATACAAAAACAACAACAACTCTCACTGACTCAAGTACAAAATCTGCATTTGACAAAAAAATTGTGAAACTAAGGAAGTGATAAAAGCACATCTTATTACTGCATAAAACACAC
This sequence comes from Benitochromis conjunctus, assembly GCA_015052645.1. Lineage (NCBI taxonomy): Eukaryota > Metazoa > Chordata > Actinopteri > Cichliformes > Cichlidae > Benitochromis > Benitochromis conjunctus. Next base: position 735 of record VOQK01037197.1, read on the forward strand.
TCATGCACACATATGTATTTATATTAATATATAAATTTATTCCAGTTTGATAGAAAATCGAGAATTTCAGCACAGCTTTTTAGACTTTTGGTAAACTGTTTATCTGTTTCACTACACTTAAATCTGTTTTGGAAACTCCAAACTTATATCAGCCAAATACAGATTTCCTTAAAAAAAAAAATTACATTGATCTGAGACGATTTTATTTAGTATAATGATGTCATTATCGAAGCCAGGTGGATATTTGAAGAGCACATGTGAGGAGGCCTCAGCTTCTAACACAAAGAACTAAAACAAGGAAGTAAATCAAGCTGCTAGCAAGCAAAACAGACAGAAATCGTCCAAATATGTTTAAATTCACTTCGGAAAAAAAGCAAGTACAAAAGGTTTTTATTACTTACCTGAATAGCAGTCCTACTCAATGCATTTCTTCCATTTACATCAGCTCCACTTTGGAGTAGAGTTATGATTTGTAATAGATCTCCAGTTGCAGAGGCATTGCAGAGCTGGTCAGAGAGACTCATGTTGATGCTCCTTAAAGAAGCAATACAAAGCAAGCAAACTTATCACCTAAAATTTTCAGCAGGCTGTGTTGACGACTGAACCAATCCAGGGGACTGTAGTTTTTGCTTGTGGAGTACATAGAAAAATCTGCAACGTGTCCCTCCCACCCTTACATCATATCCTTGGCTCTTAACCTGTACAGCTCCTGATCTGTTACTGAAAAACCATTGTTAATGCAGTAAGCTAACCAAGTGAGAATTAGTTAGATGGTTATATATATATATATATATATATGTGCATTTTTTTTGGTTTTCACTTGAAATATTTTAGTGAGCAATTAGTAATTTCAAATGTCTTGCCTCAGTCATATCTTTTCTTAGTTTTTCTTTTCCAATTCTAAAGAAAAAATTGCTAACAAACAAGCAGATAAAAATAAAACAAATAAAACAGTGTAGGGGGTATAAGATAGTTTTGTATTTTACATAAGGACTGGGCACCTAATGATATGTTTTTACATTTCAGTATAATCAGTTTAGGGGTCACACATCAAAAACAAGATGTGCAATAAATCTCCAGCTCTACTGTGTGTCAATGTGAACACTGATTAGATGTTTAAAGCTTCTATTTAAGCATTTATGCTTGTCCAGCAACAAAATATATGATGCCTCCCACACCCTTCCCGAGAGACTGATATACTCCATGTAGGTCATAATTAGAATATTCAGAGAAAATAATATTACAGATTTTGCCTATTTTTTCCTGCTCCCCTGCTGATTTTCCTGTGAGCACAAATTTTGTAAGTGGACTTGGATGAAATGTTTGGGGCCTGTTTATGGGAAAAGCTCCATGGAGCCTTTTCACAACATTTATCTATATGTCAGGTATACAGTAAGCCACCTGCAGCCTGAAAAAACGCAATCAAAGCCAGAATTGTGACGTTGATGTCTGAATAACAAAACAGCAAGCACAAAACACACGAGATAATTAAATAAATAAATCGAAAAACTTACGTTAAATGAGATTAAAACCATAGCGCACGCCTTCCTCCAGCTGAACAGTACGTGGCATCACATTTTCCAGACGACTCGAGCTGAAAATCCCCTCAAAAAACAACAGCCCCAATAAATAAAAGAAAGAAAAAAATGTCGCCTCTACGCATGATTTCAAGCATGTGATGCATTTACTGGCAGTTCCCGCTCGTTTTCAAAACTAATTCGAGTTTGTATTTCCGTTTTTTTTAAATCTTTTTTTTTTTTTAACCGGTTACAGGATGAAAGAGGGAGCGAGACACGGAGATGACTTTCGTTAGAAAGATCGCGCAGTCATCGAGAGGAGAGCCTCCTCTTCCTTTCATGAATGATGAATCCAGAGCTCGTGAACATCAACGACAAAGACGTTCTTTCCAAAGAGGATGGGACGACCTGATTGGACGGTTTATCTTTGGCTCATAGGCGGGACGGTTAACGGAACTTCATAACACGGTAATGGTGGTGCCTTCATTCATTGTCCATGTGAATGTTTTGAAACGTTAACGCGCTGGCGCAGACGATGCGCGCCTTTTATTATAGATTACAGCTTACGGCGCAAGAAGTCTTTTTTTTGTAACGTCGCGGCCTGGGTGCTTTTAGTTTCTTTTTCCTTTGCCGCCCTCTCGTGCAACAAAATGTGTATCAACCCTCCAGTCACCTCATTTGGTGGGAGGTTATTGCGGACTTTTCACGCAGAGAATTATCAGACCAACCCGTCTGGCACCAACAACCACGAGGCGTTCAATGTCACTTTAATCATCTTTCTTCCTCATTCTGATGCCCAGTCTGGACGTCAGCAGATCATCGTGGCCCAGCCCGGCTATGTCTACATGGATAAATGCACGGAGTTGCTGCCGTGTTAGATGCTATTAGATTTTTGACTGAAGGAGAGGTTGAGCAGATGTACCTAATGATGTGGCCGGTGAGTATGTTTGAACGAATTACACAGAATGCATAAACTTATTATACAAGTAAAGCATTGTACTTGTGAAATTAGCATTACAGTCTCTTGTGTACATTTTGCTGTTAGTAAGCTAAATATTATCGTTTATGTTCACGTCAGTATCAGCAGACAGCAGGAGCCTGTCAGTGTTACTTTTAATAAAAGACTAAAAACGATAAATGCGTGCAACCTTTTCTTTTGGCTCCTATCATCAAATAAAAGCTCGACTCTTTTACACCGTTGTTTTAAATGGCATAAACGTGACGTAAAATGAATGTTTGCTGACTATTTTACTGCTCCGATTTCAAAGAAAAACCATAAATATAATAAACAGACTCAGTATCAATAATTTTCCTCCTTATCAGCATTTAGCCAGGTGTCAAGTAAGCGCGTTAGGGTCTTCTTCTTTCTCTTTCTTTTTTTCTTACATTAAAGTCGCGTACTTGAAAATGTTCTTTGGGGTCATTCTTATGAGCAGGGGATGATTGGAGACCTGATTTACTGAAATTTGTCAATTAGTTAATAATCTGGTCTGAAGCTGATTAAAAACCTTGTTCCCTGCCACACAGTCAAGCAGAGTATTTACAACCTTGCCTCCAGCCACAATGCACATTCTCTTATTGGGTCTCGTAAATGACGTGGAAAGAAAAGAAAAAAAAGCTAAGGTTTTAGATTGAAAACTTCAGTTACCTTTAATGTGTGTGTTTTTGTTTTTGTTTTTCAAAAAAGGGACATCTCACATGACTTCTTTAACTCTTCAGGTAGATAAAACAGATAAAACTAAAATATAATTAAAGCTACAGTTGCACCTAGTTTATTCTGGGTCACTTTTTGGCATGATAATCCTTTGAAACTAGCCTATTTTGCACATTTCTGGTATCCAAAGTGTCATTGCAATAAATAAAAGTAATAAAACTTGCAGTTCATTTTTTGTTTTGCTTTCTTCTCACAGACTGGCACTGGAATTGAGAGTACTCCACAAGCAATCACTCTGTTAGAGCTTAAACTGGGATTTAGTGGTAAGTTTATTATTTGCAGGCTCTAATAGTTTTACTCTAGGACATGCAGCCTGTGATGCTGCTCCCCCAGATGACCACAGCAAAGTACACTACGCTCGCCTGGCCTTGAGTTACACATTAAAGGATCTCAACTTCCTTAGGAAACAGAGGCTGCTCATCTCCTTTGTGTATACACCCACTCGCTGTGGTCTTCCAGTTTATTCTGTTGTCCAAGTTGATGGCGAGGTACTGGTACTACTCCACATCACATCAGCTTCACCATCTCTCTGGCCTATTCACATCTGGGATTTCTCCTATACCTCTCCACAAAATCCAACACATCTGTGCTGTACGCCTGCTCCTGCTCATCTCTTATGTATTTCTGTAGATCTGATGTATTTCTGTACTGGCTAGATGGAAGTATAACCTCTCTGCAGACGAGTGCATCAGCTTTCCCAGATTTGGTTTATCATGCAAACTGCAGAGGGTGGCGAGATGTGCTGTGTCAGCTGTTTTATGTGTTTTAGGGCTAAAAGGAATCCCCGCCTTCAGTGTAGTTCATTTGTCCGGAAGTTCTATGCAAATCTGACGGGAAACTGAAGCCAGGCACAATAACAGCAACTGGAAGTTTCAGTTAAGACAAAGAGTCTTGTTCATAACTGCTCAGGCTATGTTTAGTCCCAGTGACTGCCAAAACAGTTTCCAGCAGTTTGCAAACAAGGAATGTGAGACATTTGAAAACCTACACGGACTATAGCCAGATTCAAAGACAGTGCCTACACGGTTCGCTGAATGCCAGCTATAATGTGTTCAGTGATGATGATTGTGGTCTTCATGCTTTTTAATTGTTTCTTGAAGTGTGAAAAGAAACATCTGGTATAGATTTTGATTCAAAGAACGAACCTTTAATTTAATTTTTGATGTTTGAGCCACACACACAAAAACAGTGGATTTGATCATACTAGATGACTTTATTTTGCAGTCAACAAAACTACAAAGCAGATGGCGGTTATATTTTTCTTTTCTGTTCTCTTTGATTCTCTCACTCTTCTTCTTTTTTGTGGGCGTTTCCAATTTCCACTTTTAGATATCAGCCAGTAGGAAGCTTGCATCTGTGAGTCTCTTTGAAACTTTGAGAGGACAATGGCTTTATGCTGTGTTGTGTTATAAAGGTTTTACTACTTATTACAGGCAGCCATCAATGGGATGATACCACAGGAGAACAGGATCTTACAAAGGTAATAACCGCATTGTCACAAATGTGCTCTAAACCATTAAATGTAATATGTACCATTGTTATACATCTTCTGTGTACATGTGCACAGAAAATAAGGAAATCTTAAACCAAGTCTGACTGTGTGGCAGGACATTGAACTCCCCATCTCAGCATTGACCATGCACTGTGAACTTTATCACAGTTATAATGAATACAAATTGTGAAGAACTAATAGCAACACATTATCTGTAGTGCCTAAAATAAAATTTGGATGTTAGGCCTTAAAATAAGTGTTGCTTAATAGTCGTATGCAGCCAGATGCAGGAAATAACATTAACATAGAAACTACTGAGCTACAGGGTATTGCTTCTGCTATGGTTTTCTATTCTGCTTTTTAATGGACGAATGATATAAAAGAGTGCAACTGCAAAGGAAGCTTTCTGCCAAGAATCGAGTTGAACACAGTTTCTGAATAGAAGAGGTTTCTTTTAAGAGGGTTTGTGCCATTCACTTTCCTTCAACGGTTAGTTGTTACTCATGAATGCAATGAGCTAATCTAAACCCTCCCACGGGAGGCATTCCGTGCATACACATGTGCACAAGGATAAACGTGTGCATGTTCACATGCATTCATTTGCACATGCATACATGTGCATGAGTACATGAGTGATGCACATGGTCTATTGTCAGCTCTTGGGCCATGAGAATATTGCCAGTCTTTCGTGAGGGCATGCACTGTCATGAATGGAGACTGGCTGGCAGTGTGACAGAGGCCAACACAATGACTAAGTGGCTGGCATTGGTATGGGCAGGCCGGTGTTGCTCCATAAACAGACTCTCATGGTTCGGACGGCCTTGCACAGTAAACTAAACAGCAACGGCACATGTTGTGACGATCTAGCCAAATTTTAGTGAGAATGCTTATTTTTGTCTCCTTTAGTCATTGGAAGAATAATCTTGCTAATATCCTGCAAATTATTCCTTCATCTTTCTGCATCATCTCCCTTAATTTTACATCATTCATATCTCACATCAACTCCTACGGTTGCCTTCAACTGTTGCTTGAAGGTGCTTTTTATTTAAAACCCTAACAATTGGATGACCTCCTATGAGCAAGTACTTGGCGACAGTAGGAAGGAAGAACTATCTTTTAAAAGGAAGAAACCTCCTGCATAACCAGGCTGAAGCAGGGGTAGTCATCTGCCATGACTGGTTGGGGGTGAGGGGTGGAAGACAGGGCAAAAGACACACTGTGGATGAGAGCCAAAGTGCATCATGAGACGCTCCCAGTAACCTAGACCTATTGCAGCATAACGAAGGGAGGGTTCAGGCTCACCCGATCTGGTCTCATTTTAGGAAGAATGCAAAATGTCAAATAGTTGGTCAATTAAAGTTGTTTTCTCTGACAAGATCCTTCAGGATGACACATCCATTCACACTACGCATCGATGACAGATGTGATAAAGTCTTGATAAAGTAATTTGCATTGTGCTGCCTCGAGACTACACTTGGAAACACTGCAAACCTTCTTGTGATGGCGTGTATGGATGTGCCATCCTAGAGGTGTTTGACGACCTGTGCAACCTGAATGGGCGGAAAGTAACGTCTCACTCCGCCCAGCACAACGAGGACACTAACTAAAAGCAAAACTAGAGAAAAAAAAACTATCAGGAGGGATAAGTCAATTTAAAAAATCCTAAATACACCCTGTGATTCTGATTCAGTAGCTTGTAGAACTACCTTTAGCAACTTTACCTTGAAGTGATCAGGTTCTGTATAAATTTATCAGTCTGTCACATTGTTGTGGAAGAAATTTTGCCCAGTCTTCTGGATAACTGTACTTCAATTAATTGAGGTTTATCCACAGCTTTCTTAAGTGACATTTCCCTCACCTGGCCGCTGTTGCTCTATGTAGTTGAGCTACATGAGCCAACACATGCAGCAAAAACAAAAGTGACAGCAAGACTTGTTACCTATCATGTTGTGTGTTTACTGATATAGAAATATTTAAATAGAATGTAATAAAATGATAGCCTATGTGACCAGTAGGGTCCCCACATTCAGGTGTTTTCGCATTGTTTTTACTTTTTATGCCAAAAGATATTACATAACTGCCCGTACTCTTGATGAAAAGTAACTGATGTTGGTATGTAAAATAAGTGGACCTCTCTGTAAAAACGAAATAAATACATAAACTCAAAGGTTGAGAAGTTTGTATTCTGTCTTAACACAGCAAATAAAAGCCGGTCAGTAGAAATATGTTCTTTTTATTGGGTAAATGTAGTGTAGGAGGAACTAATGTACCACAACACAATGCTGGGATTGTATAAAAATGTAAGAGGTTAGAGTCAGGAAGTGCAGGAGGAAGAAGCACACCGCAGAGTTACTCAGCCGAGTTTATAGAAACTTGTATTAGAGTGTGGATATGCTTCAGTATTTGCTCGCCTGCCTTCACTACCATATGAACTTGAGTGGCATCCTATTCTTAATCCATAGGGTTTAATATGATATTAACCCACCCTTTGCAGCTGTAACACCTTCAACTCTTCTGGGAAGGCTTTAATGAAGGTTTAGGAGGGTGTTTTTTCATCATTCTTCCAGAAACACATTTGTGAGGTCAGACACTAATGTTGGATGAGAAGGTGTGGCTCGCAGTCTTTACTCTAATTTATCCCAAAGGTGTTAAGGTCGAGACTCTTTGTAGGCCAGTCAAGTTCTTTTTGCATGTCCTTATGGACCTTGATTTGTGCACTGGTGCACAGTCAGGTTGGAACAGGAGCAAGCCATCCCAAAGTGTCCCCACAAAGAGGCGAGCATAAAACTGTCCAAAATGTCTTGGTATGCTGAGGCGTTAAGACTTCCACGTGAAGTTTGGAGGTCTGTAGTGATTGAAAGAAAGTTGGTGACCTTTGCACGCTCTGCTCCTCAGCATCCACTGAACCTGCTCTGTGATTTTACGTGGCCTACCACTTTGTGGCTGAGTTGCTGTCGTTCCCAAATGCTTCCACTTTGTTTTAATACCACTAACAGCTGACTGTGTAATGTTTAGTAGCAAGAACATTTCAGGACTAGCCCTGCTGCACAGGTGGCGTCCTATAACAGTGCCAGGCTGGAATTTCACTGAGCTCCTGAGAGCAACCCATTCTTTCACAAATGTTTGTAGAAGCAGTCTTTGTGCCTAAGTGCTTGATTTTATATAAATGTGTGGACATGGAAGTGATTGAAACACTTGAATTCTGTCACGGTCCTGGGTCGGTGACCCAGTGTTGATTTTGTATTATTATTATCTTGTTTCCCAGTCAGTCGTGTCTTATGTCACCCCTGTCTCTGTGCTCCACGTTTCCTTTGTTCAGTGTCAAGTTCACGTCTCTGTGTTGTACTTCCTGTTATACTTTGATGGTCCCTTGTCTCATGTCAGTGTTTCTAGTTTTGCTTCACCCTGGTTTCGTCATGTTTGATTGCTCCTAGCTGTGCTCCCCTCATGTGTCTCATTCCCTTGTTTCCCTCAGTGTATTTTAGCCCCGTGTTTCTCTGTCAGTGTTGCGTCATCCCCTCACCATTCTGTGTTTTTCCCTTTCCGTGCTCCCTGAGAACTCCGCCCCTAGTTTCTTCTCTCCAGGTTTCCCAGTGTTTTGTTAGTAGTTTCCAGTTTCTAGATTAAGTTTGTTTTTGCAAGTTTTTTTTTAATCACATTTATGGAACTGCAATAAAGCAGCCTCTTTAAGTTTATTCCGCCGTCTGAGTGTCTTGTGTTTGGGTCCTACATCCTGCCTGCCACACAGCCGTACCATGACAATTTCAATGATTTGATTGGGTGACTGAAAACTTTTGGCAATAAACTGCAATCTTGGTCATTATATCCAATAATATAGTGAATGTTTGCACAAAGTGTAACATAAAAACCCCCCCAAACGCTTCCCCCTTTTTAAAGTCATTTATATATTCAAATAGATTTTTATTTGGAAAATAAAAAAACTTTAAAATAGTTTTAAAGGTTTAAACTATTTTAAACTCGACACAAGACACAGAGAACAACAGCTACCAAAGTAAAACAGGAAGTAAGACACCACTGAACAAGGAAACAAGATTAACCGGACACGAGGGGACATTGAACGAAAAAAAAAAAAGGAACTAAACAATTGCATCCAGAAAGTCACAGAAGACTTGAATAACAAATAAACCATTACAAATCTATATAAGACATAAACCAAGACTTGTAAACACAAGTAAATATAAATCAACTCTATTAGCAGGAAACTAAATACTGAGTATTAAAAAAGAAACAAGGAAACAAAACTTTAAAGTTGATTTGCAAAAAACGGCAACAAAAACAACCTCAAAAGTCTGGGACGGATGACAGATGCTTGATACTGGTGGCGCTGTCTGTCGTGAGTCATCCTTCACTAATTGTGCTGTGCGTGGAATACGTTGGGGTGTGGTGATATTGTGTGTTTTTTGCTTTAACTCGTAATACTGAAACTCCTCCCTCTACCACCTTATATGTGTGTGTGTGTAAATACATGTATATGTATAGTATAGATTAGTATAGTATAGATTAAGGCTGCTTTGACGTTTGACCCCAGCATCAAGTTTCCCTGTGTAAAGAAAACCTGGATTTCCTGCACATTTTAGTAATTGTTCTGAAGAGGTGAAGATTTCTGTGGGTTGTTCAAAGACAGGAAAGACGTTTTATTTTGTTTCTTGTGAGATATTACACACGAGCTTTGCCCAAGCTCATATTTCATTACACATTAAACTCGTGACCGATGTCCTGTGGTGATCAAATGAAAGTCAAGGCTGTTAGAAATCCTAACATACAATGTTTCTATGATAAATACAGTTATTTTAATATCTACTGTAAACTAGAGCAATGAGAACATTTTTCCTTATCTGCTGCAGCGGCTGATGGGAGGAAGCGTGGGAAAACACTATCAACTACTGCCTGAGATTGAGATCATTTCCTTGCAGCACGGCTGGGATGACAGATTGCACTAGATACTGTGAGGATTTCAGACCCAATTTTTTTAACCTACTTCTTGAGAACAATAATTATCTATTGTGGTTTTAATTGTGAAACAGGCCTCTCTGGAGGTTGCCCTGGTGGTGGAACGAGGCCAAGGACCTCTTCTGGGAATCGAGCAGGTGGCCATCAGTGCAGGGGTATTTCTTAATACCAAGTATGCATATTGAGAAACAGCCAAGCTCTATGGGGCATTTTGCTTGCAGTAGCAAATTTTTTTCTGCGTGAGTATCTCAATCCGCCTGTGCGTATTTCGACACACAAATAAAGTGTTTCAGAATGATCTGGAAAAGCATTTCAGCGCATTCAGTTAATAAGAAATTAAATCCAATAGGCAGGTTAATTTTTCGGTGTAGGCTGCTGTTGTTTGCACTGGAGGTACTTATAATAACAAAATAATGACATCCCCCACAGCCGCTTACATCTTCAACACATTCCCTTCACTCTTCTCATCCTGGTGAGGCGTTCACGGTGCAGACATAAAGTCACGGCGCTTCACTATCTAGATGGCTACACAAGAGGAGCAAGCATTAAACAGAGTAAAGTACTTTCAAATGCAACTTTAAAACAGATATACAGA
>VOQK01037200.1:0-10989 GCA_015052645.1 Benitochromis conjunctus
CTGTCGGTCCCCTCGAGAATAGTAAACTTCCAATTTTTGGTCCCCACGCAGATGTATATACCCACCCACACACACACACACACACACACACAAACACACACACACACACACACACACACACACACACCCACACACACACACACACACACACACACACACACACACACACACACACACACACACAGAATTCTTGTGCCACTTAAAAGTTGTATGTGTAAAGTGAGGTGATTAAAAAGCGTGAAACCTACTGGTAGCACACATTCTCACTCCTGTGCTGTTTCAGGTGGCGCTCTTGCAGAGGGATTTCAGGCCAGAATGTTTGAGTTCCAGAACTTTGAACGGCGATTCGAGGTGAGATCCTCAAAGGTTAGAAATAAGATTTGATCTAATTTGTGTATGTTTGAATTGGGTTGTTACATATGTGCACCAAATTTCATACATATATGTGAAACACACAATTGGAAATCCTAGCATCCAGCTGCATGTCAGCAGGAAAATAAATAAAAAAAGAAATGTCCACCTTATACCCTCCTCCACTTAAATTTGGGCTTTGCTATTGTTCACTTCTAATATAAATTAATCCAGTCAGTGAGATGATGTGAGGGGGGGAAAAAGGTCACCACAAAGTGTGGCATCTCTTCCTTCTGAGCCTCTGTTTTCAAGCTATTTTTCTTGCAGATATACCGATGAGATTCCAGATTGTGTTATGTTTGTGGTGTGATGCACATGCTATGACCTGTTATGTTGTAAACTGTTTGGACGTGCTTGGGAATAGAGAGACTATTTTATTGGATAAAATGGCGATGATCCCATCAGCTGCTTGGTACACACAGCTAGATGAGGAAAAAAGTCAGTTTCTGACTTCAGCTTGTCGGCCAGGTGAACCACCTGTCACCTAACTCGCAACAGTCTCCTCCACAGTCCACATTAAGAAAGTGTTTTACAAACCTGGACATTATGACCAAGAGGGGGATTTTCCTTTTTCAGTGCAGCTAGCCAAACAACGAGGCCAATTACTGGGTAAAGAGGGAGACAGAGAAAGTAGATGGTATACTGGTCCACTTGGTTGTCATAGTTTATTAGATTTAAAAATAAAAATAATTAGGATTTTTATTTATTTATTTTTATTTCTGTTCTGTTACTACCATCACAATGCATAGGACCAGGGTATGGGAAAGAAGAAAGAATAAGAAGTTGGGAAAAGAGTTAACCAGAAGGAGAGTGAGAGAAAAAATAGAGGAGAAGACAGAGAGGAAAGACACTGCAAACCCCAGCAACCATGTGGGGAGCCTACCCCAACAGTCAACTCCCAGGCTACATAAGACAATAGGCTCCCAGGTTGAGTTCATTCAACATGTCATGCTGCTGTGTAACATGTGGAACCCACAACAAAAATGTAATGAAAATGTTTCTCACTTGATGCTCATTTATTGTTGCCACAAGGTGGCGCTATGGGTGTGCCCTGATATTGGTCTCAGACTCGGATGCTTATCAATCGTGTGAAGTTTGGGACAGATTACACAATGCATGTTTGCTGAAATGGGATTTATTATCCCACAAACGTACACTTTTCGGTCGGACTAGGAGGGGAGAGGATTTTCACCCATGCTAGATGTGCTCCCGTGCAGTTCTAAGATCCTGACTGTGGATCACTGGAAGCAGATGACATAACTGTCTCCCAAACGTTTATTGGTTGATAAGTTGGCCGAAAAAGTGCAGGGAGCAATAGTGGATCCATCTCTGTCTGCCACTGGCTCCTGCGGGGCATTAGTGCGGCTTGCCATCCTTATTTTCAAGTACATTTTATGACAGAGTCTCTCTCGCTCTCTCTCTCTCTCATACATTCACACCCACACCACAAGAAGATTGTTGTGTTATATATCTGGGCATTCATATTTTTGTGTTCCAGGTGCTGCATGCTTTTTCTCTTTTCTTTCGTTCCCATTTTCTATTTGTGCTCTATCCTTTTATTATATTTTCTCCTCTATTCTCCTGCCTGTCATCTTAGATATTGTGATACTATGCTATATTATATTACATATAATGTAATAACTGAAATAACACAAATAAAAACAATTAAATAAAACAGTTAAAAGAAACACACGACTATAGACTATAGAGAATTTATAGAGCTCATCTTGGAAAAGCAAAATGTCTTTGGCTCTACAGTCCATTCAGATTGTAATTCTGATTGCAAGAGCTGCCAGACAGGACGGGGAGGGGGAAAAAGGTGCTAGCAAGAAAAACTGTTATCAAGGTCAACGGAGGCTATACACAAAAATAAGTTTTTAAGGACTATTTAGCTTCTTGATTTACTGCTTAATAAATTACATTCTAATGTTTAGTTTCAGTAGATTTTTCACAGATTTCTAAAATATTTGTATTTTCTTGTTTTTATGGCAGGTCTAATACATGTGTTCATCTAATAAACATTCATCAGTCTCGAGAAATGAATGAACAGATTAGAGTTCAACAAAAAAGCTTGATAGCTATCAGCACTCTTTGTACAGATGACACAGAGGTCAGCCTATGGCAAATGATCTAAGTGATAAAGTCATAACATCAACTAAGACATGATGATGCATGGGCATGTATGGTTTCTAGTAGCATCCATTGTTGATTATGCAGTAGAAGCATTTGAAGCTATTCTTTCTGCTCAGATTCAGCCAAATGCTCCAAATTTGGTTGAACAGCACTTCACAGTACAGAAAGTTGCACAAAGAATGGAGCAGCAGCAGAGAATTAAAAAAACATACAGTGAAAGCAGTCCTGGGTTTTAAAGGGCTGCAGTATTCTCTGATTGCTGACACAATCAGCCTGAGCTATTTGCATTTCACTTGTAGAGGAAATTTACCTTCAATTGCATCACATCCAAGGTCATTCAGTTACATTCTGTCATTTTTCTGGATTTGATATCTGATTTGCTGGTCTGTCTGCTGTATTTAGGAGTGTATATCACAGTCTGCAGTGAAGACCAAATTTGAGCAGCATACAGTGAGAGCCAAGCAGATCTCTGAAGCCCTGCGTCACATTATGGATTCTGTATACATTGCTGCACAGGAGCAGAGGTGAGTCTGTGATTAAAAGCAGTATTTGTATATGCTGAGACTTTAAACCACAAACCCCCAAAAAGCATTGCCCTCCTTTTTTAGCCACAGAGTGCCTGGGGAAAGAATTCCCATAAATGGTTTTCATTGTGATTAAGACTTTGAATAGACTTTAATTCTAAACTTAAAACGCTGTGTGGGTCGGTGTGTAGAGTCTATTGCCTGGAGACCAAAGAGGACCGTCAGGACAGATTGGAGTTCATCGACAAGCAGTTGGATCTACTGACCCTGGACTGTAAGTCCAAGATCAAGAAGATTACTGAGGAGGTGGAGAGACAGGTGAATCCCAACATGCACAGTTTGACTGTCCTGGTTTATGTGGATTCAACTAAAAAGAAACATTAAAAAGAGGGTGGTTGTTCTTTTAGGTTTCTAATGCCATGGCAGAGGAAATCAGGAAGCTCCATGTGCTGGTGGATGACTTCCATATGGACTTCCATCCATCACCAGTGGTGCTCAAGGTCTACAAAAATGTGAGTTTCTCATTCTCAGACTTTTACATTTATTCAGAAGAACATGTGATGTTCTTCTGCTTCCCTGGCCGCTGTATCTGTGGGGATGGTGTTTGTTCTGTGTTGTTGCATCCTGAGGACTCCCAGTTTGGGCTGGGATGAGAGTCAAACCTTAAATACTGATGCATATGCGTTGGTTTACAGTACACATCAACTTTTAAATGCCCCCCATTACTGATGGAAATCTCAAAGTCCAGAACCAGAACATAATGCTCTAGAAACTGCTAAATAAAGGCGCACCGTTCTGGCCACTAGGTTGAAAAGATGCATCAGAGAAGTGGAGGCCAAGAGATTAAATGGCCTGTTCGTCAAAGATCCATCAAAGGTGTACTCTTAGATGCAAGGGAACAATACCACAAGAACAGAGACTAAGCAATACTGGAAAAACATCTGGGAGAAAGAGGTGTCATAAAACACTAATGCCAAGTTGGATAGTGGACCTGAGAGCAAACCACAGAAGCCTCCTAGAGCAAGAGCCAGTTACCATGACAAAGACATCCAAGAATGAGTCTCCAGAGTGAAGAGCTGATCGATTCAGGAGAGGAGTAACCATCGGCCGTCTCCTGTATAAGGATGAAATCAAGCTGTATTCCAAGAGTGCGTGAGACAATGGCTCAGTGATCTACCTCACCAAGATCTACAGTGAGGACATTGGTATGTTATTCAGACTGGAAAAGTGCGGCTAAATGTTTGCAAAGAGAAGGTAGGTAAACCAGACTGAAGGTGTAGGGTCGACAGCATGCAGAATAGTCAACCGAGTTTGTGAATGCGATAACTTGATAATTAGGTGACGTAGCATTTTAAAATTCATAGCAGAAGTTTATCCGCTGAAAAACTCAGACAAATTTTTTAAATTCCCGTCAGATTTTCAAGCTTTATGAAAATCTTGTGAATCTGACAACTCAAGAAGAAAGTCACCTAAGACTTTCAGGTTTATGCCATAGGTGCATGCAGGCAGTGGGGTCACACTGGTGGTTGCCTGCATTTTTTTTTTTCTTGCCTAAATTTTGTGATCTGCTTTTGAAGAGGCTTGTTTTTGTGCATATCTTTTGTATGTTTGAAAAAATTACAAAGTGAGTGTTACTACTCAGCATTATAGCTGCTCGAAGTATTTTTAACTTGATTTAAGGTGTTGAACATAAACTGCACTGTTCCAGGCATGATGAAAAGAAGTTTACCTGTGTTGCTCAGTGATACCGGTTTCCGTATCATCATGTAGTTTGGATGTTTGTTAGCTGCCCTGAACCTACACATTAGAAAACAGGTTGTCAATTGTGGTTTAATCAAAGGTGTCAGTGAAAGAGACATGTAGATTGTGGTCTGTAATGACATCTTATATAAGGGATTGTCCATGAATTTTTCAGTAAAAAGAAACTAATACTTTTAACTTTTCTTTGTCATTGTTTGTTGTAGGAACTCCATCGGCACATAGAGGAGGGCCTGGGCAAGAACATGTCAGAGAGGTGCTCCACCTCCATCAGCACTGCATTGCAGACCACACAGAATGACATGATTGGTAACATGTCCAGCTTTCTACTTCAACAGGCTCCGCTTTACTTTAAGCCACTATGAGATTTAAATCGCTGACTACATTTTCAGGGTGTATTCGTGGGATACATCTAGCTACAATATATGGAATAGTTTTTGTTTGAAAATTGTGTTGTTGTTGTTATTACTGTTGTGTTGTAATTCATAGCTGAGCAGAAAATAGTTATTTATCTTCATACTGACGCTGTTGTTTTCTGTTCATGTGTGCAGAGGGTCTGAAGCCTCTGCTGCCCAGTGCCGTCAGAGAGCAGGTTGACAAGCTGGTGCCTCGAAGCCAATGCTTCAGCCTCAGTTATGACCTAGCCTGTGACAAGCTTTGCAGTGACTTTCAGGAAGATATCAGCTTCCACTTCTCTCTGGGCTGGACCATGCTGGTCAACCGTTTCCTCGGACCCAAAAATACCCGACGTGTTCTCATGGGCTACAACGACCAGGTAACATTGCCAGAAGCATAAACTTCCTCAAAGTGTCTACATAGCGAAGATTTTATACCATTAAAGAGCATATTTGATGCATAGAATCCTGAATAATTGGCATAATCACTTAACTAAATTGCTATAGAAAGCTTCCTTTTCAGCTTCAGCTGTGTCCTACTGTTGGATATGACCAGAATAAAACCTGAACAAAAAGACCAGAGCTGGATGTGTTCTGTACAGGGCTATGTGCTTTGTGAGGTTATTAGCTATGTAGTCCATACAGGTTCCTCGCCCAATGGCCTTGACACCGGTCAGCACCAGCATGCCTCCATTTCCACAAAGCTCCATGACCCAGGAGGAGCTCATGGTCTCTATGGTGACAGGTCTTGCTTCCCTCACCTCCCGTACTTCCATGGGTGTTCTTGTCATTGGTGGAGTGGTGAGGATCTACAAACACGCCACACACAATTAGAACTGAATGATATATTAAGTAGGGAGCTGAAAAAGTGATATGGCTAATAGATCTGTTTTGGTATTCTAGAATCAAAGAGGTAATGATGGGATTAAGCATTCAAGGCAACAAAAATATTATAATGCAATACAGAGTGAATGGCAAAGCTTTGAAAATGTGACAGTACTTGATTTTCCTGTTGTGAAGTGTTGTGAGGTGGGACTTAGTTGAAATGATCTGAACTGTGATGTTTTTGAGTATGTGCTGGCAAAAAGCACAATAAAACCACAGCAACAGTGTTTACTCACCACCTGTAACACTTGCCAGAAAGGCTTTCTCATATAGTTCATCATTTTGTCATAATTTTTATTAAAGAGTTATTCAAATTTTTGCACTATGAAGATTCAAAGCTACCTCTGTGAATGCTGAAATTATTTCCTCATGCCTTTTATTATTTAGCCAAGCATTACACTTAGACTAAGTGCTCAGCCTATGTTTCAGCCTGACCTTGATCTTAAATTTTGTGTAGATCTGGAAAGCAGTGGGGTGGCGTCTCATCGCTCTGTCACTGGGCCTTTATGGGCTCCTCTACATCTATGAGCGGCTCACCTGGACCACCAAGGCCAAAGAAAGAGCCTTTAAGAGGCAGTTTGTGGATTACGCCAGTGAGAAGCTACAGCTCATTGTCAGTTACACTGGATCCAACTGCAGCCACCAAGTCCAGCAGTGAGCACACATAATTAGACTGTTGCAGGACAGAATGCCAAGTATGTTTGTGATCCTGAATATGCTGAATATTGTCTAGCCTTTCTAACGCTGTGTGTGGTTGACAGGGAATTGGCTGGGGTGTTTGCTCAGCTCTGCCAGCAGGTAGACATCACCCGTCAAAATCTTGAAGATGACATCACTGACATGAACAGCAAGATTGAGCTGCTGGACAGCCTCCAGGGCAAGGCTAAGCTGCTACGGTAAAATGCTAACCTCAACTGTGGCTCTTTGCTCATGCATGCTGTCTGTGTCTCTTTACCCAAGACTTGGGTGGAGTGATGAGGAGCCCCTGTCACAACCAAAACACATTATAATGGCTCCTTTGAAGCAAAATATAAAGAACTTCTTTTTTTAATGTTATAATTATAATAATTATAATTTTTAATCCTGACTCTAAACATATTTCCAGTTAAAATGAAATTGCAATGGTGGAAAGAGCAAGCTAACTGTCAAAACTTGTAAAACACTAGGCATTATTAAGCATTTTGTTCAGCAGTCAGTTACCAATTCAATTCAATTCCCAAATTCTAGGTTGCAAGCTGCTGACAAGTTGAGGCCTTTCTATGTGGTGTTTGCATGTTCTTGCTGTGCCTAAGTGGGTTCTCTTCAGTATCTGGGCTTGCTACCACAGTCCAAAGACAGACACATTAGATTAATTTATGATTCGGAATTGGCCATAGGTGTGAATGTGAATGGGAACGGTGTTTGCCTCTGTGCCTTAGTCCTGTGAAACTGGTGATGCATTCTTCAACATTTCCTGGGTCCACCCCACAGTCTCCTTCCAGTAGGAAGTACCCAGAACCACTTTTTCTAGGATCCATCTTAGTCAGATTCCTGAACCACCTCCACTGGCTCCTTTTGCTGTGGAGGAATAGCGATGGTATTCCTCATAATATCTCTAAGGCTGAGCCTGTGTTTTTATGCTTTGGTCACTGCTCGCCACTTGGGGTGAGTTTAGGAACCAGGCTCAGATGGTGTGGGGGTTGGGAGATGAAATGATTGAGTGTCTCTGCAAACAAAGTCTGGGCCTGAACTTGTGTGCACGCAACAACACATTTTCTTATATGTGGAGGTGCAACATGAACTTATAGTAAGGCAGATCCAATTTGTCATGAACATGTTGTGCTGTCTCTTATCTCGCTCTTACTTGTCCATGTGTTCTGTTCAAGCATGGATGCAAAGAGTTCCCTTGAAGCTGTATCAACTAGCTGTATCGTGAGGAAGAGTGATTACTAAATAAACTTATTAAATTTGTAGGGCTGGTGTGATTCATCGAGTAATTCGATTATAAAAAATTGTGGACAGAAATTCTTTGCTTTGATGTGATGATGTAAGCGCGAGAGTTTCTCCCACATTTGTGACTAAAAAGAGACCTGCAATAGAAACTTAATTAACAGCAGCATGTGAATAAAAAGTCTGACAACATTAAGTCCAAACAGCCTCCAGTTTTGAACAAAATCACTGATAACACAACTGCAGAGAGTGAGAGAAAACATGTTCACCATTAAACCTTTACTGGGAAAAAAACTAGCAGGAGTCCTCCATAAAAGAGCCTGATCAATAAACTCCAACGTGAAGAAAAACAAACTTTGTCATTTTTTTACACGCCGAAAAATTTTCAGTAAAGCTACAGAAATAAGGCTACTTTAAAATATCAGCCATCCTATTTTACATACAAACAGTACAAACAGGGGTGAGTTTAAAGGGGGGGATAGAGTGCACTAGACCGTATTAATTTCAAGTCTTTTGTAACATTTTTCAGATTGAAAGTGAAATAATATAAAATATTGTATTAATTAAGTTGCATTAAAATTGTACAATATAAAAATAAAAGCTTTTTTCACAAGCCAATAAAATGCAGATGGGCCAGTAAAACTCTGAGACACTGACCTGAGGGTTTTATAGGGAGGACATTGAATCATTATTATTATTATTATTATTATTAAAAATAATTTTCTGTTAATTGTTAATTACTGTTAATTGCCCTCTGAGTAGCCTTTCTGTTCTCAGTTGTGACCGCTGTGTACCACACACTCATGCACTGGCATTAGATTTACATTTGCAGAGACCAAATTGCAGATACAAGTGTGGGAATTGAACTTCCTCTGAAGAGTGGCTGGCCTCTCCCTTTGAGATAGGGGGAGGAGTTCGCCATCGGGGAGGGGCTTAGAGTAGAGCTGCCAGTTGAGGTGGTTCAGGAAGGATGCCTGACAAGGATGCCTCCTAGGCATCTCCTGGGTGAGGTGTTCCAGGCATGTCCCACCAGGAGGAGGCCTCGCTGGAGAGAATATATCTCTCAGCTGGCCTGGGTGACTGTACACCTTGTTGTTTCCCCGGACAAGCTGGAGGAGGGCACCGGGGAGAGGGAGGTCTGGGCTTCTCT
This sequence comes from Benitochromis conjunctus, assembly GCA_015052645.1. Taxonomy (NCBI): domain Eukaryota; kingdom Metazoa; phylum Chordata; class Actinopteri; order Cichliformes; family Cichlidae; genus Benitochromis; species Benitochromis conjunctus. The sequence continues at coordinate 9,186 of VOQK01037200.1, forward strand.
GCTTAGGCTGCTGCCCCCGCGACCTGGCTCTGTATAAGTGGAAGAAGATGGATGGAAGGATTGAACTTGGACATCAGAACTTTTTTTTTTTTTTTTTTTCGTCACTGTGAGCATATGCAAGGGGAAACATACGTAGCACCTCTTAATTGAGTTTGATTTTTTGGATGAACGCTTTGGATACTTTCAGAAGGCGTGGCTTTGTGGCTTCTTCCTCTGTTGTTTCTTCTCTCCTCTATCTCTCCTCTACACCAAGTTAAACCCATTGCTTGCTCACTGCCATTGCTTTTCCTCCATGGTTGAGGAAGTATATCTAATGGCACAAATCCAATCTTTTTTTAACTGGATTTTCTGTTTCTAATGGAATCCTGTTTAAAAAAACAAAAAAAACAGCCTAGTGAATCCTATAGCACAGCCAGTAACCTGTATTTTAGCTAAATTAAACTCAAAGACATTCAAAGAATGACTGGAGGGCAAAGGAGTACAGTATGGTTGTGTAAAGCACTGTAGTGCTCAGAGTAGAAAAGCGCTACATAAGAACCAGTCCATTTACCATTTACCTTAGTACTGTTTTGCCCACCAGGTGTGTGTGTTCCAATAGTTCTGAAATCACATGAAAACTGTGGCTAGAGGGGGGCAGCAGACTGCATGTGATGGATTGTGTGCAGTTTAGGAACATTTCCCATACTAGCGAATGAGGGTGCACATGAACTGTAGTTTCAGCAAGAAAAAGCAGCACATAAACTGGAACCTCAAAGTCCTCCTACCACACCAGGTTCCACAAACTCGAGTTGTGCAGCCATTCACAGCAGAACCAGCTTTTTTGCACTTTGCCATGTCCAAGCCCGAGCATGATCTCAGGGTGACTGTATTTCTGATCACACACATGCTATTTGCAGGTGTCTCTTTCAAACATGCAACTTGTTGCATAATTGTAGATTTTTTTTGTTTTGTTTTTTAACATGTGCTTGTGTCTGTGTGCTTTTTCAGGAACAAAGCGGGCTGGCTAGACAGCGAGCTCAACATGTTCACTCAGCAGTATCTTCATCACAGCAAGTAAAACCAGGTGGAACATCCTCAGAGGGATAGAGTGACACCGGAGCAACGTTTAGTACATCAGAACAATGGTTCCTCACAGGTGTATTTGAAGTCACTGAGAGAAATACTAATATTACTTTTAACAGAAGGCGTGGTTTGGATAGCTGACATAAGTTGAAGGAGGTGCTAATTAGTTGTCATGTGGTTGTGTAGACATGATATCTTTTGAGCTTGTTCATGTTCAGTTGTGGTAATGTGCACATGTGAACATGTGCTGGCCGTCTCTGGATGGCTCATCAGCACTGATCAGCACCACCTTCTGTCAAAAACGCCATACTGTCCTTTAATGGAATTCCGCTTAACCTAACGCTTTCTGCCTGTATAGATGTGATTTTGTGTATAGATGTGAACACTGGACAAATGCAGAAGTAAGACACTCCACAAGGGAATGGGAAAATGTGTGTGTAGTATGTGGTAGTAACGATGATTCTACATGATATTCTATTACTTCATGATGATATATATTTGAGTAAAACGAGATGATTTGTTGGCGGTATAAAACGGCCTAGGGACATTTTGCAGAGGGGTTCATTCAGTGTAACACAATAGAAACTACTCTACACTTGGTTCTGAGTTCTGGCTCCTGTTGTATGCATTATCATCTTATGTGTACCATTTGATATGCATTTCCTTTATTATTGCCACTGATAAGACACCACACATCCGAATGACTAAAAAGATAAGAAATTCTGCTTTGCAGTTAAATAAT
>VOQK01037202.1:6667-22797 GCA_015052645.1 Benitochromis conjunctus
CATTGAGTGTGTTGGACCTGCGCTGAGCTCCTCCATCAGCAGTCAGAGGAGGTGCAGTCAGGAGGCAGGAGGTCTCACTCTGCTCCTAAATCACAGAACAGCCAGAGCAGCTCAGATCGATGCTGCCAGTGTGTGTGTGCTGTCACTCAGGATGTTTGATTGATGGCTCCCTGCAGAGCTAACAGCGAGTCTGTGTGTGTTCTGTCTTTGTTTTCCTTCTTAGATTTATGAGTTTGTGAAAATCTCGCCGCTCTCCATCATTATCGACTGCAGGGCAAACATCACGGTCAGAGCCAATGGCGGGCCGTTACAGGCCGAGCGCTCTGAGGTGTGCCTTAAACGCCGCGTTTCTTCTCAGGACGCCTGCATACACGGTGAGTTTGATGATTTGTGATTGGCTGCGTCGGGCCAAGTTTGTGTCTGCGGTTCACGAGAATGTAGCTCCACAAACCCATGGAGAAAGCAGGGAAACACACAGAGCAGACACTGGTTTAGAGTCTGTCTGCTTTGGCTCTCCTTGAGCCTCTCAGAGGTCTGCAGATGTTTACTTGAGCATTAATGACTCGGGGCAAGACAGAGCTGCTCACGCACACCTGAGCTGCTTTATTTCAGTGAATATCATTATCATAGGCTAATGGAGCTGCAGGTGTGCCGAGGAAAGACAGCCGTTATTCAACATCCACAGGTGACTGCGCCCTGATTTCTCAGCCCGGAAGCACACAAACAATCCATTGCTGTGATCGACAGGCTGCCCTCTACACCTCAATCTAATTGGCTGCCAGGGATTCGCAGGTCAAAGGTCGGTCACCTATTTTGTTTCAGCCTGCACAGAAATAAAGCCATTTACTCGCCATAACAACCCAACCAAAAGACTGAAGAGGAGCACTGAACAGCTGTGTGGCTGTTTCCTGTCTCCACACACACATGCACACACACACTCACACACATCAAAGACACATGACGGACTCCTTCATTTCAAACATGATTCCAGCTACTGTGGTTTCACTTTAGTGTTCATGTTGTGGCTCTGGGTCATGTGATACGACCTTACTGCCACAAATCCCTATGAAATGCAGTCAGGCAGCGTCTTTGAGTGTTTTCATGAATCTCCATCGATGCTCCGTAATTCACACGAGGTCACCACAGCAGAAAGCGCTGTATGTTTCAGTTGGCAGATTCTAAAATTTCATTCTATTATTAGGAATGTTTTAAGTGGATGCCCTTCATGACATGATTTCACGAGTGACCGTGATCTTTGTAAACACAGTGGATGAAGAAGACGAGCTTACTGATCCTCAGGAGATGCAGCTCAGTGAGAAAGCACCATGAAAACACTTCATTTGTATTTTTGATTGAAAACTCTGAATCGTAATAGTTCATCTTTCATTTATTTGTTGAATATTTTTCATCAGTGGGTTGTGGTGGTTTTCCTGCAGTGGTGTGGAGAACAGAGAGCTGAGTGTGAAGGTCATGCCAGGGTCTAAAGAGCTCTTCCTTCAGAAACACGGTTGTCAGAGCCTTTTATTCTCACAGGGATGTAAAAAGAAACTTTCCAACGTATTCAAAGTGAATCTGTGATTACTTTAGATTTCAAACAACTGTCAGTTTGTCCAGAAAATTCAACCAAACGGTAAAAAGTCTCCGGGATTTGCAGGCAGCTGAAGGCCCAGATGTCCCACCACAAACCGATCTGTCCTGCTGGGGAGGAAGTTCAGAACAAAAATACAGTTTTATCATAAACATACAATCAGCTGGACTAATGATGAGTGAACAGCTCACGGGAGGGTAATGACCACAAGAACTGCCTTTAAGAAAACAGAAATCACAAGGGCAGACAGGAAGTAACGGGACAGGAAAAAACACAAGAAAAATGCACTTATCAAAATAAAACAGGAAATGAAAACAAGGGAAGACAAAGGAGCTAAGAGAGAGACAGATGAACGGACGGGAAAGCTTTACAGACATGAAGACACAGAAGTGATCGTAGGTCATAACCCCAGAGAACTGAAACTCAAAGCTACCTCAACTCGATGGCACGCTGTGAGAGAGCGTCAGTAACAGCGCGCTGATCGTCAGCACTCAGACTAACCCAGCGAGGGTTGATGCAGAGAGAATGTTTCCTTTCAGACTAGAACCATCAAACTTCTGCGATATCAGAGACTCCGAGAAGAAGGAACACAAACCTGACTTCATCCACAGGGGAACATCACACGTGCTGATGTCTCTGCAGCCTGCGTGCACAGCATTTATCTGGAAGACTTCAAGAAACTTCAGAGGGAGGGAGTTATTTTTCCGTGTGTCTGTTCCTGGAAACATGCAGGAAAACTGGAAAATGTAAACCGACAGAGTGCGTGGCGTGAAGCTGCTGCCTGAATCACAAAGTAACTTTAAACTTTTGATTTTCCGCCGCGGTGCAGCGGCTTCACGTCTCAGCTGTGAGAAAAAACGGTTTAATTACAGCTTCGTGCCAAACACGCTGCCTCAGATGTGCTCCGCATTAAACAGCAGCTCCTCTGACTGCAGCAGGTTTCCCTACAGCTACAATTACAGCTCATTACTGTTTCAGATATCAATTAGACCCAACACACACACACACACACACACACAGACACGCCGGTATCAGAGGGGCTGTGGCAGTTGTACACTGAACCAGATTTTATTAATAACTGACATTTAAATACTGCTGCAGGAAACGAGCTCTCAATGCCGGCAGAGACGCTCATACTGAACGTATTGATTATTGATTATTATTTCAGCAGTTTCATCCCCTCTGAGGTTCAGTTAAGACTAATCTATTCATATCTTTGAATATACCAGCCAGGTTCTTGAAAACCCCGTCTGTGGGACCCTCCCCCCAACCTCTGGGGTTCCCCAGGGCTCCACCTTTGGCCTCCTGCTGTTCTACCGAGTTTTTCCCAGTAGGTCACTGAATCTTACATGCAGAAGAAATTTTACTCCATGTCTCACAACTCACTGTTACGTGTGTAGAGAATGGAGGAAGGAAGGACCCAAATGTAGGACTCGCAGGCTTAGCATATGCACAGGTTTTAATACAGACTGAACTGAAATACAGACTGAACTGAACATGAATGATTGGAATTAAACAGGAAACACAGAAGGAGTTGAAAGGGAACTGAGAGAACATGAGGGCTTATAGACTGGATAATGATGATGAGTGGAATCAGGTGAAAACACAAACACAATAAAACAGGAAACATATGTGGGAAACTAAACAGTCCAAACTGAGAAACCTGGATCAAGGACCCAGGTACCCCGACACTCACTTTTATACAATAGATCAGTGCTCTGGAGAGATCTGTGAAGTTCATTTATTTGACGTCGACTACAGACGCGAACAGGCTCTCATTTGTTTGGGGCATTATGCAGAAAGTAAATATTGTAGAAATAATGCATATGTTAGGAAGCACTAAGTCCTTCCCCATCTTCACCTATGGTGCATTTTTTTTTTATGTGAAAGTGTCATAGTCCTGGGTCTGTCACACAGTGTTTTGGATCTGTTTAATTTGTGTTTCTTGATTATTTGTTATTCATGGTTATCACTGTTAGTGTTTTGGTTTCTGTTCCAGTATTTCTAGCTCCCTAGTTCTGTAACATATCCTGAGTTCTAGTTCTTAGGCTTCCCTGTGTTCTGTGTTGTGCCTACTCTGTGCCTTCCTGTCCCACGTTTCAGGTCAGTGTGTGTTCTCCTTTGCTCGTCACTGGTCTGTCTGTGTTAACGCTGCGTGTTTTCCTGCATGTCATTCTGTGAGTTATGGTTTCAGATTCATTTGTTGGATTTTCCCAGTTTAGGTTTTTCTTACTTTCTGTCCTTCCCATCTCCGCTTCAGTCTGTATTCTCACCATTTGTGAATAAAGCTCACTCGCATCAAAGCCAATGTCTGCATTTGGGTTCTCTCTTATAACTCCACACACCTGCTGCCGCAGCCATGACAAAAAGGAATGCTAAACACACCTGTGCACCAAGATAGAAGCAAAATGTTTGGTGTAAGTTAACCTAACCATGTTAGGATTATTTGTGAAAACTAATCTTCTTTGTTTTTCTTTTCCCTCTCTGGAAGGATTATGTGACAGGCCAGTTTGAATTGAGAAGGCGTGGTCTGAGAGTATATAAAGCTGGACTGCGTGCGTGTGTCTGTAAAAGATAGACCAATAAACTAAGGTTGTTCTCTGTTCAGTCAAGTCAGAGTGATGTCTGCTGTTCCACACCACCCCTCTCAGTGTAACAGAGAGAGAAAGTGAGGCAGTCTGCATTGCTGTGAAGTTTTAACATGAAAGCCCATGTGAGAAATAAACATGTTTACAGCCTGATACACAAGCTCTTCTGGTCTCTGTAGATAATTTCGCCCCTCATAACAGCTGTACAGGGGCAGGATGTTTTTATAGAAGTTAGAAGAAGTTTTTTACTTGTGAACATCACTACATAAACACAGACAAAGCTGCTATCATATTTAAGGCCGTAGTGTGCAGGAAGCCTCTGTGTTCTCGTGTTTTATGTCTCCATATAAAATGCTGTCACTCTGTTTGCAAACACAAACTCTTACTGACATCAAAATGTGACTTTCCTAACCCTGCGCTGAAGCCATCCCAGCTAATTCAACCGAATTTGTCACAAAAAGCTCAGGAATTGTTTCACATTCATGTTGAAAGCTCTCATTGGATTCCTTTGGATTCCAGTGGATTCCAGTACGAAGATGACGTGTGCCGGTCTCCTTCAGCTGGGTTTGCTCTGAAACAGGAAACAAGCGGGCTGACGGGGAGGAGGTGTCTTTGAAAGGCAGAGAGGAGAGCAGGATGAAGGATTTCTTTCATCAGGTGCAGTTTGAAGGTCATTGAGCTGCTGCTGGATGCCATAAAGATTCCTGAGCTTTGTTATAAATATTTGAAACGTGTCAGCCTGCGAGTGTTTTTGGAGCTTCGATTGGCTGAGTGTTTTTATTTGATCACGCCGGTTCTTTGTGAAGCTGTTTGAGTGGTTATTACAGTTCAAAGTGAATCTAAAATGCTGCGTTCACTGCAGATATTGTGTTAGTGTAAAGAAACACAGTTGTCCATATTTCATGTGTGTGGAAGCTCTCAGTGACGCCTCAGGCTGGCCTGGAGATAACTTTGATGTCATGTTTGTGGCTCAGAGGACGTTCAGCTGATCGTATTTTATCTTGTGATGATGCAACTTTAATAGAGACACATCTCGCTCATTTCCAGCTCCATGTGTATCACGACTGACAAAAGCAAAGGAAGTCAGAGAGCTGAACAGCAGGGATGTTTGGAGGTTAGTGAAGTTTTGGAAGAATTGAGTTTTATCTAACCCACACAGAAACAGAAGTATGCATACACGTTTACATATATTTGGCAAAAAGTCACTTAGAAACAAGCTTCTGCCATAATTCTTCATAATTCTTGGTTTTCTTGGCACAGACCCGGCTTTTGCGTGTTTATATATTTATATATATATATATATGTGTGTATAATTTTAAACTGTGTACACCAGAGAAACTCCAGCATTAGTTCAAACTTGTTTTTTTTTAAGTCATTAAAGATGAATGCTGTACAATCGTTCCACCTCGGAAAACACATTTCAAAGAAATCGTAAAAAAAAAGCCCCAAATGACCCTGACATTCATGAACAGGATGCGTGGATGGAAACTTTTGAGCACAATGTAAAGTACCATCATGTGAAAGGAAGAAGACAGAAAATGGAGCAGACTGGTGCACAGGGAATGTCTGAGATGAGTCCATTCCCAACACAAGGTTAGTCATCTATTAATGTTTTTCATGCGACGCTCTTTGAGTCTAAGAATAAACTCAGGAACTCAGGAAAGCAGGAAATAAAATGAATTTGTCCACTTCAAAGAAGAAAAATGTTTCTGCAGAAAAAATGCCTCAAATATGATGAAAAGCACTGGACAAGATGCACAGGGAGATGTGTGCGTCACAACCAACAATGACCATTATTTACTCTATTTACCGTTCAGACTGGAACAAGCTCTTAGAAATCTGCTTCCAGGTCTTTTTCAGGTTCCCTGCCAGTACAAGAGGAGCTGGTCAGTCATGGTTTCCTCTGCTGGATGAACACAGGGAAATAAAGGTCTGCCTGTTTGAATGAGATGAGCTGTGTTCATAAATCAGATGTCTGATGGCTTTTCTTTGCTCATAAAGCCTCGTTTCTCCCCATCAATATGGATTCTCTCTGACTTCTTTGTGTCGTTTCTCTCAGGAGACTCAGACCTAAAGCGTTCAAACCTCTCTGACACTTCCACAAACTATCGACTGACCTCTCCAGCTCTTTGTTTTCCCACAGAGCATCTCATTCGCAGAGGCCATTTTGTTTTCACTCCATTATTCAGAGCGACTCTCAGTTTTCACTCTCAGGAGGACTCTTGGTGTTTTCTTACCAGGAAATTCATTCAGTGTGAGTGTTAGAGCCAAAGGACGGACACAGTCTCCTACAGAAACACCTGGAAACCATCCAACCCGCTCAAGATCAAAACTGTGACCCCAAGGGAACTTTTCGGGGAGGTTGGAGAGGTCCTTCATACAGATCAAGAGAATGAATGAATCTGTTTGTCCATGCTGTCTCACAGCAGTTCCGCAAATACAGACTTTCCGACTCTCATTTTCCTCTTTTGCGGTTTGCATGGTGTCTTAATGATGGGCCCACGAGCACGTATAGGTTTTTCTAGGTTTAAAGTTCAGACGGTTAAACAGTTTCTCTTTTCTTCAATCAAAGCTCTAAGAGAAGAAAAGTGGGGGCGCTATTTAATCTGCATCAGCCTGCACACAGCTGCTGCTGCATCTGCAAGCTCCTTTGTAACCCACCTCGTCCACGTCGGCTCCTGCTGTTTGTGAGAGAATCAAAGTCATTTGTGTTGTCAGTGATGCTGCTCTGCTCTTTCTGAACAGAAAACCTCCAATTTTGAAATGTGATAAAGCTGCAGCTTTCTCTCCGTGTGGATCTTTGTTTTAAAGAATTTGGAGTAAATTTGTATCTTTAAGTGCTTGAAATGAAGTCATTTGCTCTCCTGGGAGCCCATTACTTGCTGATCTAAACTGTGTGTCTGACTCTCACCACAGAGACGGCTGCTTTTTTCTGCTTGTAGCTGTGAAACGGGAGAAAAGAATATAATTAAAGCAATTTAATCATCATCAGGCACAAGTTTCCCACCTCTCTCTGCACCCTCTGCATCAACTGTATGAATGTAAAGACACTGCACACCTTCCTGTTTCTAAGCTGCAAACATGGAAAGAAAAACTGGATGAAATAAGAAGAAGATGAAAGTTTCTGTCATGTCAGCAGCTTTGAGCATTAAAGGATCATTCTGCTTTCTTTCCCTCTGCGGTGGCTCTCATTAATGCGTGTGTTGTTGCAGGGCTGCTAATATTGACACATCACATATATTAATGTGAAATCCAGCAGACTGTGTAGATTATGTTGTTGCCGCTTTCGTTTCTTCTGTTGGATGTTGTTGTGTTCCGTGTGTTTTGTGTGGTTTCCTGACATAAATAAAGTTTCTTTCTTCTGTTTGTCAAAGTCTGCTCATTTCTGTGCCCTCAGTCGGCATCTGAACGTCTTCATCATTTGCCCAAACTTAACCTTGCTCCTGCTCTGCTGCTGCTTTTGGATTTGCTGTGGGACAGTGGGTTTCATGTTGTCTCAGCTCTTGCTCAGGGTAGCGTTTGTTTCCCAGAAGGCCGTGGGACACGTCTTCAGACAGACGTCATGAGCAGCTTCCTCTGAATCCCCCGACATCGCCGTCCTCTCTGCTGCTGCTACAACAATCGAACCTGCTTCAATTGAGGCTGCGGGTCGATCTCTGAAAACAGAAGGTGTGATGTGAAGCTCCCACCTCCTTCCCATCAGCCCCTGGGGTCTGCAGCAGCTTGTATGAAGAGAGAGGATGTTGCAGTGCTGCTGGAGAGATTCTGACAGAGAAGCTCACCGTGTGCAGACTCCTGAACATTTTTCACTCCAGCATTCGATCACATTGAATATTTATGACTCCACAGAGCTTCTCCACTGTTTGTGTCTCATCTCCACCCTCAGCCGTCTGCAGGACTAACGTTTCGATACCGCTCCATTCACTTCAGTTTGCCGTTTCTTCTTTAAAGGGTCAGGTTGTAAGGAAAACTACAATAATCTATCACCACAAGGGGGCAGCACCTTAGAGTTGTGGTGTAGCTTAAATAGATATATCATTTGAATGTCCGCTAGTGACCAACTAGCACCATTAAAGATGATGAGCCACCATCAAATTGATCAAATAAAACCTAGCAGAATGATAAAAACCTTTCTCATTACTCTGCCAGCACTCACAGTCGGTCACTTGTGTACAGTCCAGGCCTCAGTTGCCTAGGTAACCGCCAGCGGTTATTTCACCAATCGTCAGTTGAAGTCGCTGAATGGCGTTGAGATTTGATAGGCTCTGGTCCTCCTCCAGTGAGGAAGAAGCCAGCTGTTACACTGTAGGCACGCACATCCATCCATCTGGAAAAATGACCACATGTAATCAAATCAATCAGCTGTAGTGGGACTGCACTGCAGATCAGACATCTCTGACACCAAGACCTGTATTTGGTTCCTCTGATGATGACTTCATTTCTTCAGCTTTGTTTGATTGGATTAGTTTGGTGGAAGTTGGCGTCATTTTCATGCATGGAAAGTCATTACAGACACAATCTGTAGGCTCTGGTAGAGACAAAGAGTGAAATTCATCAAGACCAGCAGTCTTACAAAGCAGGGAATCTTGCAACCAGGGCTTTGGGACCTGCATGTTTGTAGAGCTGGGCACAACAAGTGAAAAAAACCCATTGATTATTATTGTGTACCTTTATCTTAGACCAGTGGTAATTATTTTCATCATAGTCTTCATTCACCTTTTTTCTTTTTTCATAAACCACCCTCTGGTGTTATTTCTATATGATCGGCAGAGACAGTGTAGATTTTCTGACCAGGCTGACAAAAGTCAGGATGAGCAGCAAATAAAGGAAGAACCGGGCCAAGTTTTACTGAAGGACTGAATGATTCAGGTCCAAACAAACTGTCACCCCCCTCTGGATGCATTTTTAAAAGGCTCTTCCACTCTGTGGTGGGGTTAAATGTTCAGGTTTATTATCAGCTTTGTGTTTGTGTGTGATGTTGGCATGTTTATGACCACATGAACTGTGACAGCACCTAGTGATGGGGTTACTGGTTTGTTTGTTTCAGGACTTAGTGAGACGACCAGTGATGGTTCCTGTCCTGTAAACCGCAGCGACCCTGAACGCACCATCTGCAGGTCTATCAGTGAAAGATTGATGAGCCAAGGGCCCGAAACACAACAAGTTCTTCCCGAGTCTGTAATGACACCACGACAACACTGCAGACATCTGCTCAGCAGCCCGAGGCTAAGCTCGCCGCACCACATTAAACTTCCCGTTCCAACAGATGTCATCTCTGTTTCCTTCACCGGTAAATCTGCGCAGGACCAACACAGCAGCTAAAACAGATCAGTGCAGCACACATACCTCCACCAACATGTGAGCAGGTCTCTCAGAGCCCCACAGGATAAATGAACTCCAGAATAAAACTATACTCCTGCTCACACTGACTGGACTTCAGCACCTTTAAAACCCTGCATTACAAAGAAAGCTAAATCCACCAACATCCACACAAATCCATCAAATTACACAACATTCAATAAAAATAGATTCAAAGAATGAAATGAGCAGTTCAAAGACATTAACAAATACAAAGTGGAGCCTGGAAACAGACACACTGAGAATAAATAATCCTCTGCTTTGTGTCCAGACAGAAAAAGCTGCTTCTATTTTTACTCCCACTCTCAAAGGAGAGAACTCACTGATCATTTATAGCTGCAGGTCCAATTAAAGCTTCCACAGGAGGCTGAACTCTCTGCTTCGTGTATGTGGACCAAAAACATTCAGCTCAGAAAGTCTGCTGTGGTCAGTAAATCCTGAATCAGCTGACAGCAGGAGGAAACCTCTGGAGCACATTAGAGACCACTTTGTGTTTGTCCCCTGGAGATCACTTTAGTCCCACTCTGATGTGTCCTTGGTCTGAAGGACTTGGAGATAAAGTCACATGACAGCGAAGGAGGAAGGAGGGTGTGGGGGGCAGGAATACATGAAAAGACAAAGTTCAGTTCAGGGACTACAATTAGCAGACAGCTAGCAGCTACTGTTTCACCACAAAGTAAAAGACGCCACATCCCTAATTATGCAAACTTTAACCCTCAATACAATTTAAACAGGTAAGTTATAAAAAACGTACAGGTGTTATGAAGGGGGAAATTATCTATAGAGACCAAACAGTTTGTGTATCAGGATGTAAACACTTTTATTTCTGCTGGAAATGTTATGTCAGTTTTAACATGGGAGTCTGTGGGGACCGACTCACTGCTGGAGGAATGTGGGGACATTTCTTTTGGATCATTCTTCTCACTCAGTGAATATTGAGCTTCCTAATAATGTGCATTATTGGATGAATGGATGAACAGATGGACAGCTGGTGAGATGGATGGATGGGTGAATGGGTAATGGATTGATGGAAGGATGATCCAGCTGTTTCATCCTCTTTCTGTTTTAGAGTAAGGGTCTACAACAGATTTCTCCATCTGGCTTTATTTTGTGGTGAACCTTTGCCAGTAGGTGGCGATAATAACTTGGAAAGGGGAACAACTGGCAAAGTCACTAAAGAAAGGGTGGGATTTATGGTAAAAGCAAAATATTGACGTTTTAATTAAGTCAGCTGAAAAATGAAGCCAGCACTACAACAGCAGGTGTAGTTCCTCTGGCATCCAAAAGGGGCAGCACTGAGTCAGTCCTCATAGACTCGCATGTTAAAACTTTACAGCAGAAATAAACAGCCTGATACAAACTGTTTTGGCCGCTATAGATAATTTCCCCCTTTAAAACAGCTCTACTGGGAGATGAGTTTTTTCACTTCCTGCTTCCATCACTTCCGCCTCAAAGCCTCACTTTCCCATGATTCCCTGCAGTCATTACTAACCTGCTGAGTTGGCACACACTGATCAGGTAAATTGCGGCCGTTAGCCTCCTGTGTGGTTTAATGCAGTGTTAATAAAGCAGTGCAGCAGTGTGGTGATTGGGTCAGAAAAAGAGAAATAACCAGAGGGGATTGTGGGTAATTCAGCTGATTAGAGAGTAATGCAGCAATCAGAGGGTGAAGTCTTACAGCAGGTAATTACCTCCACAGGACTTTATTTCCCTCTGAATGCTGAGGAGGAGGAGGAGGAGAAGGAGGAGGCTGGGAAAATTTTTAAACTCACGCTGATTACAACAGTTTTAACAGGAGGAAAAAACTGAAACAGGTCACACATTTAAGACTAAAAACAGCATTCATCCACTGTTGTGATGAAGAGACCATCATTATGAGGAGGTTTACGTTTAACTGGGTTAATTCAACCCTTCTCTACATTTCTTCAGTAATGTGATCTGAGGCTCAGTGTTTTTAGGCATCCATGACCTGATTTTTAAGAGCTTCCTTCAAACGCTTCATTAAAAAAAAGCCTTTTCACAACTCTTCCTCTGGACATTGATCTTCATTGCACAAGGCTTATTTATCACCTTTCCACAGTGTCCAAGTCAAAGTTTACACTTTAATCAAACTGCAGGGCTTTGGCATCACTGTAAACATTGTTCATGCTGGAAAACAGTTGAAATCACAGTTCTTCTGTCATGGTTCAGACTGGTGTGATTGGTGTTAACACTCTGAATCCAGGGTGAGCTCAGCAGAGATTTCCCAGTCTTCTACCAGGCCACCTGACTTCCGTCAACCTAATTAGTAATTGCTTAAAAGGAGTAGCTCCTGCTCCCAGTCTCCACCACATAGTCAGTCTCCTAAGTGTGGTAAACCGGTTCTTTTGTTACTCCTTTCTTTGATCTTAAATGTGTCAGTGTGACAAATATACAAAACTTAGAAATCAGGAAGGGGGCAGATAGTTTTCAGTATTGTCCCATCCTTTCTTCATTTTGATTGGTTGATGAGAGAGTGGTAGCACTAAGGGTGCTCCAAAAGTTGAGTTATTTCTCAGCAAGTCTCTCTGAGTGCAAAAGTCTGCAGGCTGGGATTTTTGTGGACTCAAGCTGCTCGTTTTTTATCAGTTTGTGTGTTTTCGTCTTTAATTAGTTTCATTCCTCCCTGTTTGTAGCCTCGGTGCACTCAGGCAGCACAAAGCTCTATAAATAAAGTTAGTGTTGTTTTGAAGGCTGAAAGGTTGCACTGCAACTGCTTTGCATCTGATATTTTTATTAGATTTTAACACTGTAAGTAGATAATGGTGCTTTCCGTGTGTCTAATGTCTTTATTAAAACTTTGCTGTACAGCACATCTACACACAGCACATCCTCTCTCAGTCATACATATCATCCAGTGGTTGTTCTAATCAGAGCCAAAACACTTCCTCCAGATATCATCTGAGCTTGTGGCTAATTAACCCTTTCATTTTTACTCTTTCACTTTTATACAAATCTTCAGAAAGTCAGAGGATAACACGTGTGTGTAGAGTTTTATCTGATTAGCGAATCTTGTTGTGGCTTCAGATGCATTAAAGCCTCCTAATTCCTGCCATCCATTACTTGGTGCTCGTTTATCAGGCAGAGAGGAGCTGCTGAAGCTGCTGAGGTGGTGACTCGGCAGCGTGAGCCTGAAATCGTCTCTGTATCGAACCTCCACAAGAAACGCGCCAGCCTCGCCTTTGAGAGCATGTTGGGTTGAGCTGCGTGGTCCTCGGGGGCTCCGCCTGCACACCACCACAATAAACTCATTGGCAGCTCATTAACAGAAGGTTCCTTCCTCACACAGCTCACGTTCACACACAGAAATATGAAGCTGAGACAGCAGAGCTCATTATGTTGGCATCAAACAACTTCATTCTGCGCTATGAGAGCACCGCTGATTCACTTAAAGGGAAGCAAGGATAATAATGATGATTAATACCAGTTCTAATGTTATTTAAGATTCATTTGTCATTTATGAAGTGGTCAGTGAAACAAACACAAGTTATTTCCACTTGGATAATTTCTCCTGTTTACTTGAAGGCTCACGGTCACGCTGCGTGATACCAGTGCTAAATGAGATGGATCGGACTGTTTTCCACTGTTTTATGCAAACACACCACATTTCTTCATTTCTGTTTCACTCGTTATAGCAGAGAACCGCACAGAGTGTGCCCTCTTCTCCCTTAGCCAAAAATAATATGTTTAACAGCTGTTTTTTTATTATTAGTTGAAAATTGCATAACACAGCTTATTAAACATGAGCCACTGAGCAAATGATAAGTTGGACAAGAAAAATAATACTGAGTGGGGTGGGACTGAGATGAGTGTGAGCTGCAGGCCCTCGCCCATCCAGAGAGTCGACCTGGCTGGTGAACGTTTGGTGGCTGGACATCTACGTAATACAGACCCACCGCCCATGAGAACAAGGAGAGGGGCAGGTTAAAGAAGGGACCAGTGAGCACTGACCCCGCAGACTCAGAGCAAACACCTGTCCCACATGAGCCCTGAAAGTTTTAGTTACAGTTGTATAAAAACTCAGTGACACGCTTTAAACCTGGTGTCCTGCTCATTCACAGCTCTTCAGTGTGAACTGAATCCTGTCTGAATGAACCTGCTGATCAATAACCTGCTCTGACCTCCTGATTGAAGCCAGGTGACAGCCTGACGGTGTCTCTCTCTGCTCACTGTGATTGGTCAGTTTTCTGTCAGCTCTCTGCCTCAGGCCTTCACGTCCCATCAGCCACTTGGTGGTTTTATCTTCTTCCTCATTCGGGGTGAAGAAGAGCTGGTTATGTGATAAAAATTTAAACAGAGTCAGTTCAGCTGCACTCGCTCAGACGCGGCCTCCCCCTGAGGAAATCAGACCGGGATCATTTCTCAGATCAGCTGCAGCTTATGGATTTTTGCTTATAAGCCACCATAACTCACTCTGTGCTTTGCTGCTGCATATCTGAGGGGGCAGGAAAGAAAAAATGAGAGGAGTATAATTCGTCTGCCGGGGACAGCATGAAGATATCGTCACTGATATTTTCAGCTTTTGTTCTCTTTAAGGAACAAACGCACAGCGAGGCCATCGATCGGTGCAGCTGCTGACCTCACAGCTGGACTTCTTAGCTTTGGTGCTTCTTCATTTGTCAGTGCTGGAGGATGAGGAGGGCTTGCTTTGTCTCACGTCTGAATACACAAGCTGTGTTAAAGTGTCATTTTTCAGGCAGTGCAAACATTTGTGTTATTTCAGTAGAGATGAAAGTGGACTGATAAAAAACCAAAGAAGTGCAGAGTAACAGCAAACATGACATATTTTATGTATCACCATAGTTTCAGTTTCATTTTCCGCTCCTCCTTCACGTTTCCTTTAAAGATAAAATGTTCTCGTTGAAGGACGAGCTTATGTTTCAGTATGAAGCTTTGTGGACATCAAACTCTGCAGAACAGAAATATTAATCATCTGACGTGAATTAAAGCAAAGTGAAACTTCTGTGTAGACCTGAGAAACTGCTGCTGATCAAACACCCCCAGCTGGGTAACATCACATCTTCATCCTAAACCTTCCTGACCTCTGAGCTGAAATTCAGACTGAAACCCGAGTCTGTCACAGGAATCTGGATGGAAGCAGAGATGATGAGGACGCAGAGATTAAAAATAGCTGTGGATGTTCTCAGGTGTCCTACAGAAACAAACACCTGAGGCCACAGTGGGATGAAGGGAGCTGTAGAGGATGAATTTGCGTCCTGAACATCAGAGGAGGCGGGGAATGAAAACACGACGCAGTGCTGCAGCAGCTGTGAGGAAGCGATGCAAGCCTCACAGCACGATTTGTGGAGAAAATGGGATTTAAAGATGAAGATGAGAGCAAAACATCTTGCTGGATGAAGTTCTTAAACAGAATCATCTCACATCGTGAAATCAATAACCAAAATATAACTGACTATTAATGGGAACATTTTGAGTGCAGTGGTGTGAGTTCAGCTTTCCTGGGCTGATTGCAGAGTCCACTGATAACAAACTAAAACACAGAAACTCAGAACCGAAGTCTAAAACCAACACAAGTAACCAAGTGACGATAAGATCAAAAATGAGGAGCACAAACAGGAAGTACAGGACTATGTATACACATCTGACTGATTAGGGACGGGGAACAGGTGGGAACAATCAGATAGACTGGAACAAAAGAAAAACAGGAAAAAATTAATTAAAGTGAATATCAAAGTAAACACAGGAAATAAAATAATAGATCAACCAGTGTAAGAAAGCACTGACATATGGAAATCATGATGACAAAGATGATACCAAAGCCAAGATGGGACAAAAAGAGGAAACACTGAGGAAACCAAACATACAAACTCCAAAAATACTGAACAGGAAATGAAGAGCACGCAAACAGCAGACTCCACATAAGGGCAGGATCCATGAGCTGATGTGACCTCGCGTCACATGCAGAGGTTAGCCTGCTAGCTCCTCTGCAGGCTCAGTGTGGTAAAATCAAATCAGAGGGTTAGAAACAGACCTGCAGCATGTCGTTATATTTAGTTTCTATTAAAATGTAGAATTTTATCTCTCACTGTTGTCCTGTGTTATTTTTTTTTGTGCAGTTTAATTTGATAAACCTGCTCAGAGACATGTTTGTGAATGTGGGGAGCTGGAGAGCATCGTGCTGATAATGATATCAGCAGAAAGTGAGTCATCAGCACGAGAAAGGTGGGAAACACCGTTTACACGGTTTGTTTTGGTGGCTGCTGAACAGTCTGTGGCCGCGGGCGGTAAAGGAATTCTGAGCGCACTAAATCATTTTCAGCCCTGTGTGCATTCTGACTCGGATTATCTCATATTTATGTAGACTCACAAACAGCTCAGATCAATTTTTAATAAGACAACACAAAGCTGACTCCTATTGATGTGATCAGCTCTGATTGCACACTGACTCAGCTCATTGATATTTTTAGTTTTTAATTAACTAAAGTGTAGCTCTCACATTACTCAGAATTAGCATCAGTGTGCGCTTGTTGTACAAACTCGTATCTCTGCTCATTAAAATGTGCAGAAACGTCCCGAGGTCACGGGGCGGCTCGTGGTTTCTGAGGTCAGCCTCACAG
>VOQK01037202.1:26016-48391 GCA_015052645.1 Benitochromis conjunctus
AAAGGCATGAAACAACACAGAAGAGCCATCTCAACTGCACATCTGTATCTAAAGGTCAAAGGTCAGTCTCTGAGGATGGCAATGTTTACATTTTGGGCAAAGAAGTCAGATGGTTTGAAAGATGAGTGACGGAGCCATCTATGTCCAGACAAGGCATATGACCCCACCTATCAGTCACCTACAGTGCAGTCTTTAGATCCCTTCCCCAACTCACACCTTGCATTAAGTCACCACATGATAGGGTAGCAAAGTCCTGCAGTGGTTTCCTGCTTGACCCCCATTGATGGTAATGACCCACACCTTTTCTTCACACCTTGGTCACTGAGAAAGGGTCACCTTTTGTTTTTAGAAAAGAAGAAGAGAAAGTGAAACTTTAAGAAGTCCACTTCATTTCTTCCTCACACTTATATGTGTAATCTCGTACTAGGATGAGCCAAACACAAACCCTGGTAATACCAAGTCCTAGCTAAAAGACCTGGAAGAGGCTGTGACAACCTGAAGTCAAACAGAGTGTCAAAAACACCCATGAGATGAAGACGTGTCTAAGTCACAAGGCCTTAGTCGGTAGGATACTTTGAGAAGTATAAACTTTCAGTTTAGTGAGATTCTGCATCCTAGAGCCCATTTTTGTTTGTTCTTTGTTTGTTTAATTGAGTTAGTCCTCCTCATGACATACAGGGTGGATACAACACCCAAGACGTACACTACCAACCAATGATTTCAATTTAACAACAGAGTCTGCTTGACTTTCCTGCTTGTGGTTGTGTTTGGGGACTGGTCCAGGATTCAGATGAAAGAATCATCCTCCTGAAGCAAAGGACAGTGTATAAACTCTACAGATGCATGATAACAATGCTGAAGCTCCAGAAAGTAAAATCCACAACCTCATAGGTGTGGTGGGTACGTCCCCTGAATAGCTTGGAGGACATGATTTGTGCAAAACTGAGAAACCAAAAGCTGGACTAAATGGTTGGATTCACATCCAAGTTCTAAGAATGAACTAAATGGTCTGAGAATGGACTTTTTTCATCATCTGATTACTTTATAATTTTCTCTCTGTGAACTGTGTAAAATAGAAACACTGACTACACAGGCTCCATACAGTGCAACCTAACAGTTTTATCAAATACAGCAGGAGTCCCTGTGTTACTGTAAACCGAGAGCTTCCTGAACATAATTACAGAGACATTTTCAGCAATTTCTGAGGCCGATTTGTCTGTTCCCATGTTTTCACATATCCAGGTGTAATTCGCAGTCAGGATCCCGCAGGACATTTCATCTGCACTTTCATTTGGTTTGTGCGTTCGTCTGTGGAAGTCACGATGAGAAGTGGAAGAAAACCAGTGAGTACAGCCTCTCCACATGCAGATTATATCGCCACTGTGATTAATTAATGCTCCAGCAGTTAGCCAGCCCTCAGCAGCTCGATGAGCGGAGCTCGCTTGTATCGAGACGCTCGATGTGCCGCTGAATAACTTAACATCCTCATTGTTGTTCGTCATCAGTGAGTTAGAGCTTTAATTTGCAAAGTTAGAAACTTATTAATATGTGGTCCCAGGGACGTTTAAACAAGCTGCAAATATTCAAAGAAGCATCCATTAGATCCACTCAGGAGCTCCTTATCATGCTCCATATTATTCCCCATTCAGCTCGCACACAAACACACACATCACAGCACATTCATTAGAAACTGATGAATCCATAAACACTGAGGTTTGTGTTTGTTTCAGTTCATTAAACATTTAAAACTCACACTACCTGGTTTTTGTTTTACAACCCACCGGCTCAGATCAAGCCCCAAACTTCGTCTCAGTGAGCTGCTGCATGGAACAACACTTCGCTTTATTTACTTCAAAGCACAACAGCAGTCCGCTCCTCATATCAGCACACAACAAAGAACAGCAAAACAATTGAATACAAAAACCTCACAGGTAATACCAGTTCATCGTCCTCAACAGACTTCAGAAAAGGTCCCAAAACTTTCTCTGATAATCCTTATTTGTCCGTCAGGATCTCTTAGCTTCTGTCTAGTGGAAACTTTGACGTCATCTTATCCATCTGTCTGAGATTTTAATCCTGAATATTTCCTCTGCTTATTATTTTAAATCTTTTTTTATTATCCTGTTTGCTGACGTCATCCACAGACACATGTTGGTGTGTGACTTAGACAAAAGCCATGTCTGTTCACCTCATAAAAAAAAATAAAAGTAACAGGAATCTGTTACTTTTATTCGTCCATCTGTCCCAGTGAAACCCTGTCATAGAGCAACAGGTGGCGTAGGGCCTGGACAGATCACCAGGTCTGCTGCAGGGATATTGCGATACTTTTAATCTTTTGTAAAACACACTTTTGACACAGTGTGCAACCAGACCAGATAATTATCATTCATAAACCAGCCAGCAACGAAAATGAGAAACAATGAGTGGAAATAAAGACACCTGGTACCAATCATAAAGGTTCAAACAGGACTAAACAGGTGCTACTTTATCCACTCTTCAAACATCCATCATGGAGACTCTGTAGCTGTCTAAAATGGGTCTGCCTAAAGACAAAACAGCATCTGCGCCTTCCCCGCCAGGATGAGAACACATGGCATCAAATCCATCAAACTGCTCTGAGCTGAACCTGAAAGCAGCGCCATCATTTCACCGACAGTCACCGAGGCTCTATTCTGGTTTTGTCTCCTAAGAAATGCACAAACAGAGGACATATTCAGAGGAGCTCACTATATTCTGCTTTACAGCAGAGACTTTGAAAAAGTCAACACACGGTTCAGTGCCCCCGTATCACAGTGATTGTCACACAGGCCCAAACTTTAGCTAAACTGATGAAATCCACTCAGGTCTGCATGTGAGAAGAAACTCTGAGGCAGATTAATTCAGAGGCTGCTGCTGCAGAGCCATTAGAGGAGAACGCTCGAAATGTGTAATGAGTGCCGGTGTCACAGGTGATGTTCAACATGCAGCAGCAAAATGACTTCATGAATTCATAACGAGGAGCCGATTGATCCCCAAACAGCCCACAAACATTAGTTAATGGGAGTCAAGAGCGTGAGGTCGGAGTGGAGCCAAAAAAACAAACGATGTGACAAAACTCCCGAAACACACAAAGTTCCCACTCTGAACGCAGCCTGCAACCAGAGGCTGGGATAACGAGATGTGGAGGCTGAACCCACAGCAGTGCTCATCAATCTTTTAATCAAATCTTTTCTATTAAACACGACTCTGAGCTGCGACTCCCTCCTCCTCCTCCTCGTCTTCATCTGCTCCGTTAGAGAACAGGCGTAATTAATCAGAGATCATTAATATCTCTCTCGTCATGGCAGCTGGAAATCCTGTTACAGCTGAGCAGTAGGGAGAAAAAACATGATGACCCTCCACATTCATTAAATCTCATAGAGGATGTGTAGCTTTGGACACCTGAGGGAGGGAGAGTGACGGTAGCAGAAGAAAACCTGAAGGCTTATGTTTAGTGGTGGGTCTGCATCATTCTAAACAGATTCAGAGGAAGATCATTAAACTATAGTTTAATAAGTCCAAACTCATCTCCAGGTTTCAGTCATTCTGAATAATAACCTGAATATAACAGAAGACTGAACTTCCTTGCCGATCAACCTTCTTCCTCCTGTGTTGCTGTCTACAATCTGAAAACAAGTCAAAATGATCATCTCTAAGTAGATTCCTGCTGGGCCGAAGGCCTTACAATCCAGGTCATATTCATTTAGGCACATCATAAATACATCTGGTAAAAATTCAAGGACACCTGCTCTTCTTCTACTGTTCCATTGTTGGATGTTAATATTCAAAATATTCAAGTTTCTAATTAAGAGGTCAAAAAGTTAGACACAGTTTTTTCTCCTCTTGTGTATGATGTCACAGAGAATGGACACAAGCCCCATACAGAGCCCCAGAGTACGCCAGAGTCGTCTCAGCAAGGGTTCAGAATTTGGGGCTGTCACGTGGGTCATGTAGTCTTCAAATAGTTCCCACTAGTGATAAGAAGGCAGTTGAAATGTGTGCTGACAACATACAGACTTTTTTTTGTAGCACAGCTAGCATAGGCTGCTAACTTTCTAACTATTGCAAGGTCCCATGATCCGCCACTGCTGTATAAAAAAGTAAAAAGGTCTACTGGAGTGAACAAAGATTACAGGACTCCTCCAGTAGTTCTGGTCCCACCTACCTGCTGTTGAACCAATCATAAGAAAGTTGTCCTAAAGGTTGAGGGGATAAAGAGGCTCATTTCATAAGTAATGAACTGAGGAGCCCAGTGTCAGACAAAGAAGGATTATTTGGACTGTGACTAGTGAAGTTGCTCTAAAGGATAAAATAATTTGTCATGGTCCTCAGTCAGTGACTCAGTAATTTGTGTTTTGAGTTCTTTGTATTTCCTTATGTTGAGCTTTCTTTGTCTATTAGTTATAGTGTTTGTTCTTGGTTGAGATTCTCTGGGTGGGTTATGTTAGTTTAGTCTTCTGGTCTCTGTCTTTTCCATAGTGTCTGTGTCTCTGTGTCAAGCCCGTGTCTGTGTTATATTTCCTGTTTTACTTTGTAGGTCTATGTCTCATGTCAGTGTTTCTGGTTTTGCTCCCCTGGTCTCGTTAGTCTTGAGTTGCCCCAGCTGTGTTTCCCTCGTGTGCCTCATTTCCTCTGTGTTTATAAGCCCCGTGTTTCCTTTGTCCTGTGCTGGTTTGTCTGTGTATTCACCCCGAAGATCCCCGGATGTCTCTCTGCTTCTCTGTCTTTCACCACGATCGTCTTCCCGGTCCGTGTTCAGGTTTTGTCATTAGTTTCTCCCAGTTTAGGTTATGTTTTGTACTCGCCGTCCCCATGCTGTCATTATCTACCACTGTAAATAAAACCACTCACCTGCATCCCACGAAGTCCCGCGTTTGGGTCCTGCCTTTCTCCACACCACACGGCTTGCCTTTTGCCTCACTAGCCATGACGTTATTATTATTATTATTAAATGTCATTTTTAAAACACATCTGATCAAGTTTGATTGAATTCAGGTTAACAATAACCGTTAAATGTACAGATGTAAAAATCCTCACTGCCAACAGCATTAAGCTTTCTGAGGCACCCTATTGGACTGGGCCTGTGATGGCTCATTATTACCATCATGAACCACAAAAACCATTTTTAATTCGTGAACCTCTGCACAAACTCCTGAGCAGTCTGAAGACGTTCTGCTAAAAGCAGCTTTTCTCCTGTTTGGACTCAAAAATACTCTCTGAAGATGTCTCAGCACAAAATAAAATATACCAGAAACCTGATAATCAGTTTCTTTATCTGGGATCTCATGTCATCCTCTGAGCTTGTTGGTGATATTTGAAAAGTCCCAGCATTTGGAGCATACGCTCGCTAAAACAAACCTTCTGTTTTCGTCTCTCCTTCTGTGTTGGCTTTGGGAAACAGAAGCTGGGCGCAGCTCGGTCTCTTAAAATAGATTTAAACTTCAGAGGATGATTAAACATCAACCAGCTCAAAACTGAGACATACAAATACACTCAGAGGGCCAAAAATAACAATAAAAATAAAATAAAAATAATAGAAACTGGCCTCAGAGAGCCTCCGTGTTGCATGACCATGAACAGCTGATTTAAACACACCTGTAAAAAAAAATCCCACAGAGAATTTGAAAGGTCAAAGGTTAAGAGTCAGTGAAGAAGCTGTAAACAGACACTAATCAACATCTGCTCAATCAATACTCAACATAAATAGTGGGCGGTTTTCACAATAAAAGCCTTAATTATTCATAGTAGTTTTACCAAAATAAAATCAGTCAGAAAAGCTGCTGCTGTCTGCTTCAGAGAATTACTTCGATTATTGAAAGGCTGCATGTCCAGAAGTATGTGGACAGCTGAACATGGGGGACACTTTGGGGAGTTGTGCTTGTTTCTCTGCTGCCCCAGCATTTGTTGAACCTCCCGCAGAGATTTGCTCCCACTCAGACACCAAAGGTCAGTCGAGGTCCACGCTGATGTCAACACTGTTATGAGTTCTACGTGGGCACCAAACGGTTTCTTTATTATGCTTTGTGCTCAGAAGGGCTGTCACATTAAAGCAGGACAGGAGCGTCGTGAATCTTTTGAAGTTGCGTAAATTCATTGACCTGAAAGCATCAAACATTGTAACGGCAGTCAAAACACAAAATCCTTCCATTAATCCTGAAAATTTGAAGCAGTGCATGACCTTCAAATGCTGGACACCAAAAACAGTTACTACAGCAGCTGTCAGGGGACCCAGGACTCATGTGCTTTGTCACTTTGTAAATAAATCCACTGTTCATCATAAGAATCCAGCATTTGGGTCCTACTTCTCACCTGCACTCCACGGTCTGCCACCGCAACCAATGACAGAAGCATAAATTAGCTTTCATAATGAAAACATAAAAATCCAGCAGGGAAGATTAAAAGGTTTATCCAAAGGTGGGAAATCTCTCCTCACATCTTAGTCCAGCCCACCAGAGACTCTAGCACAGGTGGTGAGGAACTGACACGAGGAGGGATGAGGCAAGGTTGCAGTGGAGGAATCAGAAAATGAGGCCAAGGCTCCAAACACCTTTACCCCTGCAGATTAATATTGTTATATAAATGTTTTCTATCTTATTGTATTTGGTCACTTTAAGGGATTTCCATGTTTTAAAACCCATTAAACATTAACCTAGTTACCCTGATAACATCCCATTAAAACACTTTAAAAGTGAAACATTGGGAGGTTTATAAGTCAAAGGACTCTAACAGCTGTGTAACACATCACTGAACCCAAACCAGAAAAGCTTCAGTCACACTGGAGTGAGGAGAGGACGCAGCCTCCGGGCAACGGGAAAAAGATAGATTGCAAGTTCTTTCAGCGACCAAGTGAGGCTTAGCGGGCCGCACCCTCATCGCCAAGGCAACCAGTTTTAACCACAGGTGATCGCACAGGTCGCCTGGTGGGAGGGAACCTGACACTTCAATCACTCTGAGTAGCAACAGGGGACTCGACTCAGCTGCTTGTAGTCTGGTTATAGTCCTACATAAATGTAAGGTTCACCGCCCTGCAGAAGCTACGTCATTAAGTTTGTCAATTAAACCAATTACAATTGACAGACTGACCCCATCCTGTCACAGGCTGGGTCTCTGACCCAGCGTTTTGAGTTTTATTCTGTATTTTTGAGGTTCTCATGTTAGGTTGATGATTATAAGTTTGTGTGTTATTCTTAGTTTTAGTGGAGGTTAAGGTTAGCCATTATTTATCATCTGTCACTTTGGTTTCTGTGTTTGGTTTCTTGTCTGTCATGTGTTTCAGGTCTGTTAAGCTTGTGTTGTCATGTCTAAGTCTCCATGTTTCCTGTTTAATTTTGAAAGAGGTTGTGTGTTCTGTGTTCATTGTTTTAGTATCACACCCGTGGTGTTGTCACGCTAATTTGTATCAGCTGTGTCCCCATGTGTTTCCCGTCCCCTCGTCACCTCCTCTGTATTTAGTCTGTGTGTCTCCATAGTCCACAGTCTCATAGTTAAGTCATAGTTGTCATAGTCTAGTCACAGTGTCTTAGTTTATTCATAGTTTTCTTTGTTAAGTCATAGCCTCCACAATCTAGTTGTTGCTCAAGTTTGTTTCTCACCTTGATTTATGTTTCATGTGTATCAGCCCGAAATAAAGGCTCGCTTTTGGTTAGAGTTATTTCCGTCTCCTTGCCTGTGTCCACACCTGGGTCCTCCACACACACTCCACACGGCAGACCGTGACACCATCCAGTCTGACTGCACACTGACTCCACCATGCTTTATGGCCATCATGATGCACCAAAATCGCTTTGAAGACTGAGTGGTTGCAGACTGATCCTCATTTTCCAATTATTTCAAAGGCAACAAGAAATCAGCTTCATTGCAAGGGCACACTAATTTTGTTTGTGTCTCAGTCTCCAACCATTGTTTTACTGTAACTGTGACAACAAAATACAGACGGATCAAAAATGACTCGGTGATCGGTGGTGAATATCGGGCTCTCTGTCCAGGCCATGAATAAGAAGATGCTGAAATTCAAAAACTTCCACTATGTACAACAGCAGTGCCATCATAACACAGCCACAGCAGCCAGACTCAGTCCCTGCTGTCGGGCTGGAAACTAAAGATCTCGATGAAAGGAGGCAGACCACCCTCAGGTTAAATCACTGTATCTAGAGTCTGAGCATTTATTGCACTTGGGTTTAGACTGGCCTCTTCCAGCCGGGGAATGCTTATGAAGCTTTGCACTTGGTCATTCGAGGTGGTGATGCAGGACAGTAACCGGTAAAAGCTGTGGATCGCCAAATTGTTGGTACAGAAACGAGCATTTTTTTCTCCCACTGAGAAAAAAATGCTGAGCTTCAGACTTCACAGAAGTGAAATAATTAGACTGAATCAGTCAGCAGGGCTGAAACTTAAAATCTACAAATCTCAGGCTTCTGAGATTGCTAAAAGCAGCTAGTCTGAAGTTTCCAGGTCAGATTCATGGTTTCAGGTGGAGTTTGTGTGGAGATTTACAGCTGGATGTCAGCCTGTGAAAGGCAGAGTGACGGTTTGATGAGCGGAAATATGCAGAGTGATGAATGGCTGTCAGAAACAGAGGGATAGTCGCAGTGATGGATGACGGGGAGGGTTCGACAGGGTGGTCCCACCTGACTTCTGCTTTTATTTATTTACAGGAGAAGACAGTAATTAAGTTTTATTGTTCACAGTGTCAACTCTGATCAGTGTCCTGCTGACATGCTCTGACTGAAGGAAGCAGTTTGACCTCCATTCAGCCAGCCTCTTCAGTCTGAAGAGTCGCTGAATAGAAGTAAATGTCTGAGCTCACTCGTCAGATTTTCTGAGACTTTCAAGCTTTCAGAAAAGAGGAAAAAAAAGAAAAGGCAGACATTTCACACAGGCAGTAAAGTGGAACTCAGTGCAGACAAACAGCAGTTGAAAAGGTGTAGATGGAGAGGAGCACAGTGAGGCAGGTGAACATGAGAAATCTATGACTTAACATGAAAACTCAGGAACATGATTGATGCTGCTGTTCACTGAGATCCCACAAACACAACAAAGAGTGGGATAACAAAGTACAAGTAACGTCAATCAGATACTGAGGATGGCAGGAAAAGGGCAAAGAAAAAAGGCAAAAGCACAAAAAACACACAAAGAACTGACCTGCAAAATGAAACTAAAGGATTCAACTCAGAGAGGCAGACAGATGGAAAACTGGAGGAATGAAAGAAAGACAAGCCCTAAGTTCAGAACCAGAATGATTCTTATTTCTGTAGGGTCTTTACAGTAATACATAAAACTGAATTGAAAAACAGACTGTTATTGCCCAAACTTTGGTTCTGTTTTTCTCTTTTCTCTGAAGTTCTGCCACACTTATAAGCATCTTTCTCTTGTTTCTCCTTTGGTTTTAACAACTCTTCCTTTTCAGATGCAGTTTCCTTCTCTTTGTCTCCCTGCTCTGAGTGACAGTCAGCCTGCTCACCAATTGTTCGTCGGTGAGGAAATTTTGCATGTGAACTACCATTGTAATCCTATTTCCTCCTGTAATCCTCTAATTTACTTCCAGAAAACTGCAGCAGCAGCGGTTTCTGCATAAATGCTCATTCATGTTGTGACAGATAAACGATTGAGTCGTGGCTGCCGGACGACTTGTTTCTGCCCACCATGATGGACAGAAGCGCTGCGATCAGAGAACAAGCGCTCCCTCAGCTGTCGCTGCTCGTGTTGTTCTGAACATCTGTTTTCAATGACAGATCTGTTTTTTTTATCCCGAGTTAAACATCGCTGTGTCATCAGCGTCTCTGCTGGTAGGCTCGCTGAGATCACGACTGCAGGGGGGCGCAGAGCTGATCTGAGGCCAGCTGAGCTTGTTTCCTCACCTCCTCCTCCAATTCTCCAGTACTGTTTCACAAACATGTGGAATAAAAGGAAGACTTCTTTTATGGATGGTCGGCTCAAATCAGAGAAAAGTTCCCACCTGACCCGTTCACAGTCAGCTGACTTGTCATGTATAATACCATTAGTATATTTATCGAAGCCATGCTAATTTTAAAAGTACACAGCTGAGGTGCAGATTTGGTGCTTTTTAATGTCAGGGTGTCATGGTTCATTATTTACAGCTTGTCTGTTGCGTTCATCCCTTTAGCTTTTGAGTTTCCAGCCGTCCCCGGTGTTTCCCTTAGTAGGCATGCCTCTAAGCTTTGTGTTAGTTACTTCCTGTTTTATTTTGGTGTATGTTGTGTCTGTGTGAACCTGTGTCTTGTTTCTCTCATCACCCTCAGTGTGTCTGTGTGAGTATCTTTTTCAGCTTCGTTGTGATTCTGTTTGTTTCTTTTGGATCTTTGAATGTTTTGGACTTTACACCAATAAAGGTGATCATGTAATTCCCTGATATTTAATTATTTATCCAGCATCTCTGATCCTTCATATTGTCACAAGTTCAGCAGATCTCCACATGAAAGATTCAGGGCTGAAAAACAACTGTGTTAAAACTGCAACCAGATCAGTTTCAGACCCGCTGCAGGAGTCATAGCGTGAAGACTAAATCTGGTCACATCAGTCTGAATAACTGCAGCAGAGTGATGTTGATGTTGAGTGATGTGCATTCTGGGTAAACTTTGAAGGATCATATCGCCTACAGCTGTTTTTCCTTTGGAACATAAAATATTAAAGTAATCAGCTCACTCTGAATCTGTGGGACTTGTGGACGTGGAGGTAATGGATGTAAAACCAAACAAGTTTAATATGAACCTCGATGCCGTGCAGAGTGTGAGCACACAGAGGGTTAAAGAGGACGTCCCGGCAGCTCGCCGTCTGCCAGCGAGCTCAGAGCTGCCCTCACCTCTGGCTTCCTAACAGCTGTGAACATCACTGCTGCTGTGGAGCTTCACACTGAGCTGAAACTCAGCAAACTCAGAGAAGGAGATGAGAGTGACACACACACACACACGCACACACACACACACACACACGCACACACACACACACACACACACACACATCCCAAAAAGGTTGACTCTGTTCATCTGGACGTAGCGTTTTCAGTGGGAGAAATAGACTGCGGAGTCCTGGCCTGACAAGGTAGCTCTTCTGTGTTGTGCCATCCACTTCACCAGAGGTTGTTTGGTTTCCCCCGATTCTCATATTTTTTATTATTCTTCATTACGGCTGACCTCCATTTTATTCCTTTAGCTGAGCTTTTCCGGTCCGTCACAGCTGTGATGGACCATGCTGATGGCCCAGGCAGTGAAGCACGCTGAGGTCTGAGGCACTCATGCTCTCTGAGGGTGAAGACAATGAGAATAAAGTGAAGCTGCAGTGTTTTCCACATCGCTGACATGATCTTATAATAGAACATGAAAACAGGTTCTGGTCCAGCTGTTCTGTCTGCACATGATTGATGGTGGAGAACGGCGAGGGAAGGAGAGGAGACAAAGTCATACATGACGCAGGAAACAGGAAGTCAGACAAACACTCGTTACCACGAAGAGCGCAGCTGCAGCAGTTGCTGTCATTCATCCCCATGCTCTGATTTAAGGTGAATGATTCAAATGTTTCCGTTACATCCGGGTGAGAAATTCACTGACAGTGAGCTCTGAACGTGGCGAGGACAGAGCTATAGCAGAATATCAGACACTCGGACCCAAACCTCCTCCCCATCAGATCCAAACCCCCTTCCTTTCACTCAGACTCCATGCTGAAACAAGCACGAGGGGACTGCTGAGGGCATAAAAGTGTTTCTCTTAAATCACGGGTAGGGTTTCCCCGTGCTCCGTCCTGCTGCAGACAGAGGAGAAGCTCAACAGGTCGATTCTACGTTTTCAGCTCCAGTTCACACCAACAGCAGGTAAAGAAAACCCCAACGCTCAGACCACTACGAGCAGCACGTGGCAGTAGTGGGAAGAAAAAACATGAAAAACCTCCAACAGGAACTGTTACAATTTGGCTTCCATCCACTGAGGGCTTCAAGGTCAGCTTCATGATTTCTTGGTGGAAAACTGACAAAAAGCCTGATAAATGAGAACGTCTGATTCTTAAATGTTTACAGTGTATTTCCAACAGAGGGTACGCATAAAGATTTAAAATATCGTGGCACATTTGACCTCTGACCTTCAAGGTCAATAGATTGATATGAAGGTCTAAGTGACAATAATGCTATAAAGAGATATTA
Source organism: Benitochromis conjunctus (assembly GCA_015052645.1). Lineage (NCBI taxonomy): Eukaryota > Metazoa > Chordata > Actinopteri > Cichliformes > Cichlidae > Benitochromis > Benitochromis conjunctus. Next base: position 38,183 of record VOQK01037202.1, read on the forward strand.
AACATACTGCCATTGTTTGTATTGATAACACATAAACATATGGGGAGTGATGTCTGAAGACTAAATGGTGACTTTGTTATGTACGTTACAATAACAGGTTATAACACTTTAAATACATGATATTTTTATATCCCTTCATAATTTTTTATTAAACATTTAAATAAATGTTACTAAACAGTGTTACACACGCAGTACCTCCACATGAAGAAAACATAATTAGACTCTGAATGTTTTTACGTGATTACAAACGTCTTACGGCACAAAGAAAATCCAAAACTGTAACTACAGAGAGTGAGCTGGGTGGTTGGAGGTTTGCGCTCTCGCAGTTCTTCTTGTTTGTCATGAAATGACTTTTTCTGGTTAAGCGTTGGCTTTCGTGACTCTTGCGTCACTGTCACAGTGTGAGACTGAGCTCTTTATTGTATCACACACAGATTTGTATTCACCCACGTCTTTGTGTCGGACTGTTTTTAGGACGTTTCTCGTGCTCTGGCTTTTGTAACACGCGAGTTTCCCAGCATTTGGAAATCTTTGTGTTTATTATTATTATTATACGTGTTTGTGTGACATGCTGAGGACTCACATTTTCTGTGTTTTGTGAAGCAGCTCCTGTGTGTCTGCAGTAAGTCTGCGTCTGTTTTGCATCATCAGCATCTGCAGCACTTCATCTCGTTCTGCATGTCTGGTGTCTTCTGCGCGTCTCCTTTTGATCTCTGAGCAGTTGCATTAATTTGGGTTCGTTTCTTGTTTAAAGTGTTGCTCTGCGTGCTCTGTGCTGCCCACTTTGTTTTGTGTTTTTAGGCAGATTTGTGTCATCTCAGCCGCTTGTTTCTGTTTGCTCTCTGCTGGTTTTGTGCCTCGGTCGTGTTTATCTCTCGTCTAGTTTTTGTTGGTTTTTGTCTTTGTGGTGCTTTTGCATGTCTAAGGTTCTTCGCTGATGTTTCTTTAGTGTCTCTTTGTGGATCTCGTGGTGCTTCTTTCATGGCTTGTGGTCTTTTTGTGTTTTAAAAAAAACTGCTGCATGCTGTTTTTGTTGGTTTGTGTTTCTTTGTGCTTAACCGATTGATTATCCAGCATTAAATGTTAATCCTGACTGTGAGCACAGGCCTACGTTCAGTGAGGCCACTAATCGATTAATAAGTCAGTCAGAGGAACAGTAACCCTTTCGACCAGCAGCTATGAATAAAGAGCATCACTGCGCTCGTTTCCAGCCTCATCTTTTATTCCTGTGTCATTTTTGACCAACTCAGTGCTCCTCTCAGACATTCTGAGTCTGCCTGATGAGAACAAAGACCCTGAATTGAACAGAAGACTCGAGCTGCAGAAAAGAGAGCAGCTTGTCCCACACAGAATCCCGTCCGAGGTGTGAAGGCGACTCAAAGCGTCTTAATTAACACTCAGTCACATCTCTAGGCTAAATATAGAGGAGAAAAAGAAGAAACTGCCTCCTCCATCCTCAGAAAAAGCTCCATGTGACATCAGCTGGTGTATTTATAGTCTGAGAATCTGCTTCTGTTCAGCACACACACTCAGAGCTGAGTGTGTCTCCTTCTGAGTTCCCACAATCCTTTGTTGTTGCTGACAAATGGTGACGATCAGAACCGTCGCCAGGAGCCGAGAGGACGTCCCCACACGGTCCAGCTCAGGTGTCACTCCAGACCCCTTCACTTTTATCTCAGACAAATCAGCCGCTCGGTCAGCAGCGACCTGCTGGGCTCTGCACGGCTGACCCACGTGGACATGTTTGAGGGACCTTTCACCTTTTCATTCACTGCTCTCTTTGCTTCTCCTTGTCTCTCTGTCTCATTACATTACTCGGTCTTGTCTCTGCCATGTGTTGCTCATGCTCTTCTCTGTGTCTTGTTGTCCAGTCAAAAACTCTGAACTGCACTAAAGAGTTGAATCCTCATGCTCAGGTAAAGGGAAACCTCTCCATCAGACAGGAACAGCTGCAGCTTCCTCTCAGACATCACTGCGCAGTCTGACCATGTTTCCAGCATGACAGTTTCAGCTGCAGGATGGATCTGAAGATCTAACTGAAGCTTAAACAGTCAGAGTAACACACACTCACACACTCAGGCAACAGAGCAACCTACTGCTCATCCACAGAACCTGAGATAATCTGGCATTCAGTCAAAGTGCGGATAACTCCAGAATTAAGTGGAATCATTGGTTGTGTTGTCCTGGTTCATTATCATTATAACTATTATTAGTAGCACTGTAGCGCCTGACCCATGTAGCTAGTATTCAAATGAGATCAAAGGGGTGTTGTAGTACTATGGGCAGGGCCCCAGGTTCTTTGATTTAGTAACTTGCTGTACTAACCTGTAACGCTGATGAAATGATGTTTTTACCAGGTAACCAGGTCAAACTGTCAGTAATGTTACTGAAATTTATATCTGTGCCTCCGCTAGAATACAACCTTTCAGCATTTAGTCCTTAATTTGTGGTTAAGCCTCACTGAAACAATCAAAGTGAATCAGACTATCGACAATCACCTGAAGTGAAATACAAACTCACACACAACACTCACTAACACAAAAATGAGACTTTAGTCAACACTGCAAAACACTTTAAATACTCCCAATCAGTGAAGTGTCTCTGAGACTCAAACACCAAAATACTCACACGTGCTCTCACACTGATGTACTGCAACCATAAATCAGAGTCCTTTAAGTTCAAATTAAATGAAGGGTGCAGGCCTGCGTGGATGTGTGCGTGCTCTGTGGTCTGAAACTATGAGAGCCTCTGACTTGCAAAGCAAGCAGGAAAACAAAAAAAGATTTAGCACGTGCGACAGTTTTACTCACGACCTCCTGACAGTCAGCTGTAACAGCCAGGTCCAAACTTCACTGACAGCCAATACCAGTAAACAAACCCAGGAGTCTGCTGTTCAGTGGGGTAGGTATCAGACTGCGTAGGTGTATTCAGTTTTATTAACGTGTAGAAAATAACACTTTTAAATCAACTTTTAGCTATTTAGTAATTTTAGAACTGTTTACTCATTTACCATCGTCTCTTATGGGCTGGGCTACAGTATTATTTTTATTATTTTTATATATTTGCTTCTTGTTGGGCTCATTACAGCCTGGCGGCCTGTCCTGAGATAATTTCGCCCCATCAGAGCTGGCATAGAGATGGATGAATGTTTTCACTGTGTGGTTGTGCTGCTGTCTTTCATGTTTGACCTCCCTCGTTTCATTGTTGCTGGTTGTGTTGCTTTGGTTTTGTCTCCAGTTGCATTGCTGGGTTGTGTCGCTTTGCTTTTCTGCTTGTGTTGCATTGTTCCTGTGTTTGGTTACCGTGGTTGTGTCCCGTGTTGTTTTCTATCTGGCGTGCTCCGCCTGAGATTCCCCTGCAGTCCCTCCACCTGTCACTCTGTCCCGCCAGGCTGGACTGTTTCCTGATGCATGCTGGGATTGAACCAATTATTCAATCCCTGCTGAGATCTAATTAATTTAATATGATTCAAAACAACTGACCAACAAACAAACAAACAGACAGAGGATCTGCAAAATGCAGGAAATAAATATCCTGAAAGCTTTAAAAATAAGGCAACTGGGAAAAAACAGTGCAGATGAAGGTTTCATCTGCTGCCTGTGCTCTCTGCCTGCTCCTGGTAACACAGAGCGGCTCAGTGATATTATAAGAATACTACAATGTCTGATCCTCATCTTACATATGTGGTGACTTAATATTATTGAAACTGAGAAGAAAATGTCATGCTCTTAGTTCATTTGTCAATCATTCGTGTATTTAACCCAAAAACAGACACAGTCACAGTGAATGTCTATTTTTACCCCAACACAGCTGTGAAAATATGAACACACCCCACCAACAAAAACCCTTTAACTGAAGTCTGAACAAACAGGATTTTGTTCACAAGTGAAAGCTTAAAAATCCAAATTTGAGCTTGTTTAACCCTCTGATCCCAGATCTTCAAGTAACACCATTTTAAAGATGTTACATGAACGTCATGACATCATTAAGTTGCATGAACATGTGCCATGATGTCTGAGCTTTGATGCTGACCACCCAACAGAGAAGATCCCGTGAAGAGGCTGGATGTTTACGAGCCAGCAGACTGCTTCATGTCCAGTTTGGACTTGATTTTTCACTCTTTCGCGACTTCTTGCTTCCCCCTTCCTCCTCAGTGTGAGTGCAGGCAGATGTTAGGAGCTTTGTCTCCTCTCCTGAACACAGTCAACAACATGATCGCCTCATCAGCTGGATTAGAGCCAGAGCGTGTTAATTAGCTACAAAGTGTGAAGATTAAATACTCACCAGATGTTTATCTTGTTTTTTCTCTGAGGACATGTCAGGTATTTCCTCTCACTACAGTTTTTCTGTAGAATTTAAATGTTTGTGAGCATCACAGGTGAGCCAATCAAAAACCACGAGTGAGCCTCTGGTTTAAAGTGCAGCTTCGCGTTCGTCTTTCTTTCTCAGAATAAAGCCTCTGTACAACACTCGCGAGGGCACAAGGAGAAGATTAAAGTCTTTATCAGAGACCTTGTATCGATTAGTCGTCCAGCTTTCATCATCTTAAAGAATCTAATCGGGTGTGAGTATAAAACCCTCACAGAGGTTCAAGCACATGCAGTGTCCCTGAGGCTGGAGGATCCTCTGCTCTGCTTGTGTGGCTGCAGTGGTGAAACAGGGCCAGCTCAGCCTTTCACCGCTCCTGATGCTGGAGTCTGCATCTGTCAAACATGCAGAATGAAAACTGAACCAGTGATTTATTCTTAAACACTGAAGAGGGTTAAAAGAAAATGTCAGCCCTACATGGTGAAAGTGAAGACTTCAACAGGATAAACACCTCGAGCAGAACTCAAAGAAACGTTAGAGAAGAAAGTTAGAGACAGCAACCGGTTGTTCACTGCCTCTGCCACAGGCTCAGCAGATCAGCAGAGTGGCTCCTGAGCCCACAGACGTCCCAGCTGACCACAAATAGGCAGCAGCTGTTTAAAGAAGGACGGTAGAAATGAGTAAAGACCAGCAAACACTTGCTGAGCGTTCACCTTCTAATAATACATAAAAGAAAACAAGCTTAGGTTTCTTTCTCTTTTTCACATGCACGCACACACACACAGCATTACAAGCTTTCACAAGAACTGGCGTGTGTCTCACATCAGGAAATGGCCATGCAGTCCAAATGCCCGTTGCCAGCCCATCGGCCCTCATAATTAATGAGTCTGTCAATTACTGGGCTGCTTGGATCCTGATGATCCACAAACACAGAGGCAGAAACTCACCGTCCATCAGCCCAGATGTTCCTCTGTGGGAGGTCTCCCCCTCAGCTTGGATTGCCGCTCTGGTACAGACGGCCTGTCAGACATCTTCTCTGAGCGGAGAGTTCATTGTCGACTAAATTCAGTGGACCAAACCTGGCTGAACTGAACTCCTCAGACTCACTGAGTGTTTGATGGTAAAGGTCTGCGGTGGTCTGGTGGATGTGTCTCACTTCCTGGTGTGGCTCATCTGTTAGTGTTTCCTCTCCAGTCAGAGATACTTGAACTAAACTCACATCATTAGACCATCACAAGCAGCTGGAACAGTGACAGCCCACTCTCCTCTTTGTCTTCTTTCAGCACCTCTCTGTGTGCTGCAGAGTTAGCTCAGTCAGTTCAACACAAGCACACCTTGTTCTGTTTAATGAGCGGTGACCGGGTCACCTGAACCACAGCTCACTTTATGAGGAAAAGTCCAAAAACCATCCTGATCCTCCGCCGGTAATCACCAGCTGGACGGCTGTCATTACCACAGCTGGAACAAAGACATGCTGCCGCTGTTCCAAGGAGCTGGCGAGAGGGGAAGTCAGGCTTCAGGCCTGGCTTTCATGGCACGGGGGAACAGCAGGTACCAGGCTCATGATGAAGTGAGGCAGTAACAAAGACTGTAAGTCTGACGCTGCTGAGGACAGATTTAGTGTTCCTGAAACCTAATGATTAAATGTGGCTGAAGATGGAAAATGTTTTCAGTCACTGTAGAGAAGAGCAGTGCATTATCGTCACGTTGATTTTTATTTTATGGAAATAATTTCAGGAGCCTGCATCAGAGCCCACATTCACCCTCTGTCAGCTCTTACATTCAGCTCTGGAAAATTTAGGTTTTTTATAAGAGAAGACAAATATGCTCCAATTATAAGTTTTCACAATTTCTTATCAAACGGTTAGAACTTCTAATTGTTTTACATGGTGCCGTGGATCCGCCGTCTCTCTGGCTCAGAGACGAAAGCTGCTGTGTCTCTGCTCGCTCAGGAAACTCAAATGAAAACCTTCAAATGAAAAATACATTTTTAAAAAGCCTCCAGCTTTAAAAAGGTGGAAAAAGAGAAGGTGATCTTTCCACATAAGTCACTCTGAATGGTGAGGATGCTGTTGAAGGACATGTTTGTGCCAGTTACAGAGTTTATTTCAGGAGCCCTTCTTCCTGATTGGTTCAGGGAGTCTATGCCATACCTCACCACTCCTGTGTTATCTGTTTTTACTTGTTTCCACTTTTTTTTATTTTAGACATCTTCCTGTTGGATCGGCTTTCAGTTACCTACGCTTTCTAACTTCCTGTCCATCCAGCTGTCCCCGTCTCTCCATCCGTTGTTCCATCAGCTCTTCTGTTTGTGCTCTCCGGGTTTGTCTGCAGTTTTCCAGGCTGACTTTTTCCAGATTGTTGCCTGATGTTTCAGGCGATAAGCTAATCATACTAGTTCCAGGTCAGTTTGAAGTCTGGGTGGAGGTCTTGTTTTCATACAGGTCCCGGGCAGACACATGTGATTAGCTGTTTTTTATGGATATTTTGGGACTTTTTAGCCTTTATTGTAATAGGACAGAGGAGAGAAGCCCAGAGGAAGACATGCAGTAAGAGTCATTGGGGCAGATTCGAACCCAGGACTCTGCATTGGCCTTACGGGTCACCTGCTGGACCCTGTGGGCTGAAACAGCACCACCTTTGTGTTGTTTTAATGAGGACTGTGTGGATGGTCTGGTTGTGATAGTGATGGTTGTGATGACATGTCCTTTGGGACCATAAATAAGTAAATTAGTCTCCTGACTGTGTCAGAGGGACTCGGCGCCTCGTTTCTGGGTCCAGTGCTGAACTCCGACACATTGTATTTGTTGAAATTCAGACAGGACGTGATCATCGGTGTGTGAAGATGTGTTTCTGCACAACGACACTGAAAAAGATCCTGTGCTTTCTGGCAGCTGCTGTGACAGATCCTTCACATGACCCTGATTTAATCTTCATGTCCCATGAGCCTCGGACATATGGACCTGAAAGTGTTTCCACTGGAAGCAGCTGGAGCATAAATAGATCAGATGCTCTAAGATGTGATTTTCCTGTCTCCTGGTTTCCCTAAAGCTCTGATAAACTCATGACTACATGAAAGAACAAAGAGAGCCTTTTCTGTCTCCACGTGATCAATGTTTCTCGTCCTGATCCTTCTGATCCGGTCGTCCTGACTTTTGTGTCCTTCTCGTTTTCTTTCCCCCGTCACAGCGAGTGGCCTCGAGGTCATAACACACTGTACAGGCGCTAAAACCCCTCCACACCTCCCCCGCCATCCTATATTCCCATCCTTCTATTTATAGGCCCGCACATACCCTCCCTCCACAGAAAAATGTTTCCTAATGTGATTACAAAGGAGGAAAAGAAGGATGAGGACTCAGACTGAGGCTGATTTAAATCATTCAAGTCTGTATTACAGACCTCCACTGAGAAGGTGGTGAGCGATTAGTTGGTCAGCCTGTTATTGATCAGCAACGCTCATTTATTCACCACAAAAGAAGAAACAGGCGTTACTTGCTTAATGGAGGCTGTAACCAAACAAGATGTGAGGATTTATTACTTTAGACCTGACAGACTACACGCCGGTGTGATACCGCCAGTATATTAATAAAAAAGATGAATGCATACATCAACATCCAGAAGCCAAAGTGACGTCTGCAGTTTCTCTAATGTCCACTAGAGACATGCTCCAAGAGTCATGATGTACACCAAAGTCACACCAAAGAGAAACGTGGCATCTCTGGATGTGTGAGAGGGGCCAGTAACACCAGAAAAAGCCTAAGATGTGTTTTTGGAAGTTCAGGTCGAGTGTTTCCAACTAGGGCTGGTTTCGTCACTGATTTCTATAATCGATTCGATTTGATTCAATTTTGCCTCAGACAGTCAGAAATATTTTAATTCTGATCATTTATCAGTGCATATCCATATTTTTGTATCTATGTATAAAAACAAGGCTGACACTTGTGAGACTTCATCAGAGGTGTGAGCATCACAGCAGATGTTTTGTGTTTTGTGTAACTGAGGATAAAACACAGAAAAACATGAAGGAGATTTGCCTGGCCTGACTTTTTATAGCAGATAAACCTCCATAAAAATATTCTGCAGTGGAACAGAAACAGAAGAAAATCATGAATCAACATATGAACATTACCTGATGCTGCTGAATGACACAGAGCAAAGTTACAGAGATTTTATTAAAGATTGAGCTAAGCGTTTTGCAATTTTTGCATAATTTATAAAAGTTTACATTTCTTCGGTATTGAACAGCAGAAATTAGGCTTTCTTGTCAGAGGCAGTCGACAGCACTGAACACAACGGTAGACTGGTGCGTAATAAGCAAGCAAATAAAATTTTAAACATGATGCATAGTTTTGTACGGAGCCCCGCAAGGGACATTGGAGAAAAAAAAATTAAGATGAACTTTTGCGAGATCTCGCAAAAGTTCCAAAACCTCTAGCCTAGCCAAGCCTAGTCTGCATCCTTCGGAGGCCACACTTGTAGACCGGTTACGTCACAGGCCCAACCTATCCCAGAATTCATAGCGTGGCCCTGCCATTGAGTCCAACAATGGCAGCAGCTACTTCGTTTTAATATTACTCTTATTACTCTTTCTGGGTCACAAAATAAACTTTTAACATATTTTCAGGCAAGAATGTAGCTGTGTAAACTTCAAATATCTGCTCGGTTTATCAAGACATCGCGTATTTGCGGGGGTGCTCCGACATTTTCAGAGACGTCTGTTACTCACCAAGCTCGATCGCTGAGCGGGCCATCAAGGCTCACTAGAGCCGGCGAAAATAGCGGCCTCCCAGTACGTCGTTTTCAACCCCCCCGTGGTCCGCGATCGAGCTGGTGGGTAACCGAGGTCTCCGAAAACGTTGGCGTACTTTTGCAAATTTGATGCCCTGAGTAAATCGGTTTGTTTTCACTCAGCTGAATAAACGTCAAACAGAAAAGTGATTAAAGAGAAGTGTGAGATGGTAGCGAATTTACTCCAGTGTCCTGTTAGATTTTCGATAGCAAGGAGCAGACGGCTGAGTACGGAGCCGAGACAGCTGGTTATGCAAATCTGAAGGCTAGACCGTCCTGTTAAACAAGCCTCGCACTTCCGGCCTTCGAAGGACCCGGCCTGGGTCCTCCGAAGCATGCAGCCTAGGTTTGCGGGATCTCGCAATAGTTTTGCGTGATCTCGCAATAGTTTTGCAGGATCTCACAAAAGTTCATCTTAATGTTTTTTTTCTCCCATGTCCCTTGCGGGGCTCCATAGGGGAAACACCACTTATTACAACAATCTGCTGTCAACATCAACGCCTCATGTCTCTCAGACTTTCTCCTGTTTTCAGTCAGCAGCTCTCTGGTATCTTTGTGAGTAAGTTTTCTCTGTAATGAATATAAATAAAACAAAGCTGCGCTCAAGGCTCATGCACAAGAACTTGAATCACATCCTGAAGTTGGCTGTCACTCAGGATGTGACACCTGATATTGATGAGCTGGTGAAAGCTAAAAGATGCCAGGTATCATGAGTCAAATGAACTATGCAACCACACTTAAAGTGCTGCATGAGACGCCCTGATATAGTTCTGTGAATCACTGAAGCATTGTGTGTTTGTGTGTTCTTTGTCCTCAGAACTTTTAAATAACTTGAGGTGTTTTATGATTAATAGCTATGTTGTGCACTGTCCTCAGGCTCCAGCTTTATGTTTATATGTTTTTATATTGATGTGCTATTGTTTCTAATTGATTACATTTGATTTGTATATTTGTGGTTCTTGCACTCGTTTGGGGAACAGGATTTCATTGTTTTTTTTTAAATCTACATTTCTGCCTGAGAAATGACACCCTGATATAGTTCTGTGATCTGTGATATACTTATGTGAATCACTGAGGCATTGTGTGTTTTGTTTTTCTTTAGAATTTTCAAAT
>VOQK01037204.1:0-12850 GCA_015052645.1 Benitochromis conjunctus
ACTGAGCATATTAACAACCTGTTTACTCAACTGAAGCTCCATTTCCCTTCTTCCTAGTATAAAAGTAGCGCACACAGATATCCACATAGAGATCCAGGTACATAAAGGGACCAGCAAAGTTAAAACAATTTGATGGTAAAGAGGACGGGCCTTCCTAAGTCTCCCTCTTTCTACAGCTTATCATAATAATAAGGACACTGTAACCTTTTCGGTTAAAGAACAATCAAAGACCACTTCCCACTGCATATAGAACTACTTGATCCTTAGTCATCTACATTCCTGTGATGGAGACCGATACCGATACAGCTGGAGTGGCCCAAAGGCAAACTAGGCACTATTCTTGAGTGAGAATGTTAACCATTCTGCTGTTAATTAGAAAAAAAAAGGAGTTCTGTTTGATGTTTATTAAGTGAAGAAAAGCAGCAGAGAAAGCAGGAACAGATCGTCACTTAACAATATACAATGCATTCTTCTTTTTGGCAGGCAACAAAGGCAGGAGAAAATGTCAGAATTAAAATATCATCTGTCTTCACGGTTGTTTTATTGCTTCAAAGCAAAACTGGGAGAATTAAATATAGCAAGAAAAACAACCGTTCGCACATTGTAATTAGTAACACTGCAATATTTATCTCTTATTAATTTTGGCAGTATCTTTTTCATGCGCATCGTATCCAAATAAGGCCAAACTTCAAAGGGATGGAACAGTTAGCAAGGACGCAGGCACATGACACTCATCCTACTCCGTTATAAATCTGTTAATTAGAGTACAAAATGAACTCATTTCCCGAGCCAACTCCCTATCAAAGACATGAGTGAAATACTTTTATGTGTTTGCTTTGGCACAGAGCTCATGTCCCACTGCCCAGTGAACCAAATCCTTATCAGACACAAACAACCCGCCTACGCTCAGCTCTGCAGCTAGCCTTGAGAGAAGTCAGGTCCACTGTGTGTACGTGTTATGAGGTGATCCAAGCTGTGTGTGACTTGCCTGCTGGCTGGGGACAGTATACCGTTCTCTTTGATGTCCACTTCTAACAATGACACTGCTTTTGACTGTAAGTCAAGTGACTCATAGGGAAGAAACAGGCCGACACAGGACCCAGAAAGAACAGTATCACCATATCGTCATTGGCTTTTTACAGGAAGTCAGATAGTCTAACGTTGGCAGTGGTGCTAGAGTTTCTCTCCAAATTGTAGACGTTTACTGCTTTTTCCTTACATCAGTTTCTATTTCTGCAAGTGTGAGTAAACGCGTGCATCATGTTTGTGATGATACACAAACTGAACGGGGTTAAACGTGTATAGGAGGTAGTGATTATCTTCCAGGTTTCTGGTGTCTATGCCAAGAATTCCCCTGAACACCTGCACCTGTACATAGACACTTGAGGGTCACGTCAGCTGCTATACTCTGTCTCTTTGTATCTCCTGTCATTCTATCTGTCTCTGTCTCTACCTGTCTGTTATACAACCTGGCAGATTTCTTTTCTGCTTCTCTAAATGTCTAGATTTCAGCCTCCCGTGCCCGCTTACCTGTCAGTCAGATTTAATTGTTTAGCTCCGTATCTGTTTGTCTTCATGCAGACCTCGTCCATGACATGAGACACTGCCTGACTTCTTTGGCATCGATGGGTAGAAGGTTTTGTTTCCCCTCAGAATGGTAAATGTGCATTGTGTACAACCTAATAGGGGTATTTATTGCTCCCTGGCAGCCACACCAGGTGAGAGCTGGCAGTGTGAGTTATCATTAGTTTGAAACAATCACTTAGACTGACACCAGTGCCTTCACAGCTCCTTTGCAGTAAGTGCAGTCTGTCACATTAGAACTTAACACATAAGCTGGCATTTAGACAGACACACACACACACGCACACACACACAATTTAAACTGCTTGCTTATATTCATCTCATTACTTAAAGCGCTGCCATTTGGAGAATATTCTGGTAAAAGTACTTACCTCCCACGAGGAACATCAATGTCATCTTTCCTCCAGCGTACATTGGGTTGGGGGTCTCCTTGCACCTGGCAGCGGAACTCTACTGTTTCCTCTTCCAGGACCACCTGGTTGATTGGCCTCCGGAGGAAGGTAGGTCTCTCTGCAGCATGGGCACAAAAACAGCACGATTTCATTATGTTAGGATTTGGCTTTGCTTTATTTCTCACATTGCCCAGTTCCGACATAATTATCCTTCTAATTACTCATATTTTGTTCATTCTCTGATATTTCTGTTCTTCCACGAGGCACAAATATACAGCAAAAGTGCACTAAATGGACCCATAACTTATTTGGAAACATAAGAACTGGCGTTTATTGAACTAACCTATTTATTACCGTTCACTCTGGCGCTTTATAACCTCATGACAGCTTAATGGCCAACACAAAAATGTGCTCCAGATTGCATGCAACTCAGATGGGAGCGTGTAGCAAAAAACACTGTTATTAAGCTTTGAGAAAACTTGGCCTCAATGTATTTCTATTCAGGAATATGCAGTAACATGGATGGATGTCACTCTGCCAAATAACTGAGAAGATACATTTCAGGAAGCCTGAAGAAGCAATCCTTACCAAATACAGTGACTTGTGCTGTCTCGCTGTCCCTTTCGCCAACCATGTTGGTACCCACACAGATGTACATGCCTGCATCACTCTTTCTTGTGTTGGAGATCATTAGTTTCCCTCCTCGAATCTAAAAAAAAAAATCAAATAAACAAAATAAATACATAGATAGATTAAAAAACTCATAAATTAAAAGCTTGTACATTTTATACATCTGAATTCTGTCCTTGTCAAATCATCGGACAACACAAAAGCAGCATTTTTCCCCCTCACTGGCTTCAAACACACGAAAGCCCAGCCAAATGTGTTCAGTGGCAGACATTTCCAGAAGCGAAAGCTCTTTCCTGTGTTCCCAGACACTAATAGCAACATTCAAAGTAGACACTGATAATAGTTCTTCTTATTTTGTCCCGTTATTAAAATAAATAGCTACGATACTCACAGTGATCCTGTCATCCTTATCGTCAATTCGAATTTTGTCCTTCTTCCAGTAGATGGTGGGTTCAGGATGCCCTCTGGGAGGGACACACTCAAGGATTGCTGGCTCTCCTGCTGCCACCACTACATCCGTAGGGTTTTGTCGAAAGTCATCTCTCAGCACTGAGGGAAAAAAGAGCAGCCAATTGAGTGAGAGTACAGTGTTAGTAGATACAGTTTGGCTGGATGTTATCGCCTGAATGAAATCCAGCTTACCATTGTGAAAATGCCTTTCTGTGTATTATGTTAATTGCACAACATAGTGTGAGCGTATGCATCGGTTATCTAGCCTACTTAAATGGGATGCACAGCTTCATCTGACTGGGAGAGCACAAGTGAAAGCTAATTGGAGCTAATGGAGGTCCCCTGTGGAGGGAGCTGAACAAACAGAGTCAGAATGCCCTAAAGCCCGGTGTCACTCACTTGTGAGAGCACACAGGGGTGCAACACGGCTTCACTTCGGCATGTACTCTTACACACAGCCACATATGTGCTAACACACAAAAACAGTGGGTGGTCTACTGAACAACTGTGGCCTTGCATCTAATCACCCTCAGGTAGGCCCGCCATAGCGAGGATAGCCTCTCCCCCTCTAAAGTGTTCAGCGAAACACACAACAGCAGCTCATTAACAAACGAGGAGAGTCGCTGTCACAGTGAAACACACCAAGGAGCACACAAGTACAAACATGCTAAACTAAATGGGAGAAATTAAACCCTGAGTCACTTGTGTATTCAGAACACACACCTGCCATGTGAATGAATGAAAATAACGTCGATCTAATGTACTCGAAAAATAGCTAAGACTGGGGCTTCCCTGATGTGTGAAATGAAACTATTTTCTCCCTATTTAGTCTTTAATAAATCCAATAAATTGGAGTAGCACTTTAGGAAGTTTGGTATCAGCAGTGTAACTATCAGTGCAGCATTGAGGGACACGGTCCCTCTGATGACTGACTGAGCTTGCTGATGAAAGCACTGAGCTTGTTGGGGGATATTTGAAGATACTTCAGGAGGGCTAAATTAAGGGCAGCACCACAGGTCCTTATGTAAATTCCATGTGGCACAAGGGACAATGGCAGGGAGCGCCAGGATTATAAGAGGGGATAACTGGTCCCTGCACTCCAGGTTTCTCTCATCTCGTCATTCACTTTTCTTACCCTCTCTACAGAAAGCCACAAAGCTATTGTCTTCTTATTTATTTATTTAGACCAAGGGGAAGGAGAGTGGAGGAAGAGAGGAAGCTTTCAACCCAATTATCCTGGGGATGCACAGGGGTATAGAGTGGGACTTTAGTGTGACATGAATTCAAATGAAACCTTTACACAGGGGTAATAAGAGAGAATACAGAGTAGGCAGAGATAGAGATTTTCTCTCTCTTATGCAGGGCTGGCCTCTAATCTAAAAAGCTACGGTAATTAGCCAGCTCCAGTGTGCCGGACCCCCTAACCAGTGTGGCTAGAACAGCCGCCACCAATGGGCTCTCAGTTTTTGCATTACAAACAGATGCCCTGCTGTTTAAAATCATAGTCTGGTTGGGACCATACATAGGCTGTTGTTTTCAAGATCACATTGGATTTAATTGCTCCTTTCCATTCATTGCTGATAGCACCCATGGGATTTTGTCAGAATCAATTTCCTTTGAAACAGAACAGTGACAAAAGAAACACGCATTAGGTGCATCATTACGGTGCTTGTGCCACGCTATCTAATCTAATCTAATACGGCACAGTACGTCACAGTAAATGCATCGCTGCACTGCAATCTAAATAAATATGCGATGAATAGAAATGGAAAAATAAATAAATAAAAACAGAGTAGTCACACACTCCAGCAAACAAAGAACAACAGATACACACACGCACGCACACACGCGCACACACACTTGTTGCAGGCAGGATAAACATTAGGTTACAAACAGCTAGGAGCAAATAAACAGACATGTCACTGGCGAGAGGATTACGCTTCGCGTGCAGTTCGGGGTTTGCTGATACCAAGAAAATACTCACCAGATACATTTACTAAGTAAATGAGGGGACGGGCCAACCCAAACACACTTTAGTAAACTATCTAATCCTAACTACAGTCATCAAGGTCATCGGCCCACAGTTAAAAAACACCAACAGCTCAATTTTTCATTCTCTCATTTTTACGTTTGCCCTCCTTTATTACAGTTTGAGCCTGTATCTCTACCGTGGCTTCATTCGCCCAGAGGCAACGCAATGGGTGGAACAACGCTTGCTACTGTGAGGGAATGATTTTATATTAGCACCTTAACATCGACTGCGCTGTCTATTAATCCATGTGTGATGCATCTGATACGTGTGTGTAATTTAGTGGGTCTGCATGTATCCGTCAGAAGCTGAACTTTTGCTCCAACTTTGATGCCCTGTAGGCATTCAGGCCTGAATCAGCCAACAGACGTGAAGTAATTACCTTTCTCTTCCCCTGAAACATTCAGCTCTTCTTCAGTCGAAAAACCTCACCTCCCGTGAAGTACCAGGAAGCCACAAACTCCGCTCGCTCGCTTACTTGCTTATTAATATTTATATATTTTTACATTCCCTTCCCTCTGTTGACTAGTGCTACATCTGTCGATCTGGCTGCGGGCTAAAAAGAACCCATGTCTGAAAAATATTAATATGCCTTTCCCCGCTCGTGTGTTATTTATTTATTTATTTCCTAAATATCAGAGGAGTGGGCTGATTTGAATGAAAGAGCATCAGGCAGGGGGCAAAGCATGGCAAATTTGCAGCTCTTTCAGCTGGCACGGTTTCAACACCTCAAACTTAAAGGGGAGGGAGTCAGGTTGCAACTTGTGCTGTAAAACAGCCAACGGGTTGAGAGTGGAGGTCTTTGCCAAAACAAAAACACAAAGGAGACACCCACACAGCTACTTTGTAAACCAGACTGTGCTACATTGGCAGGAGAGGCCGATGCCAGCAACCATTAGAAAGGTCTATATGCGGGTGTGTTTTTAGCTAAGATAGACTCAGCACACAAAAATCAGCTGGACGCAGATAGATGACAGCTCACACAACAAGCATCATAGCACAGGGGTGGCAGGGCAAGGACAGCATGAGGGGAAATATTTTGTGCATTGCCCCCTCTTCTTCCACCTAAGATATTAGTCACTGGAGGGTGACACTGCTTGTCAGAAAGATTAGTGGGGAGCCTTGACTGAAGCGTCCAGCCTGCATACCGAGATAAGTGCTGACAAACATTCACCTACAGGAGCGCACCTCGGTTTGGTTCACAAAGGTTGTGCTCACTGCCACAACACCACAGACGTCTAAGACCTATTTCTGACATTCACATCACCTTGATAGATGTTCGCCGCATACACAAACAACTACACACTAACCCAGACAAACTGTGAAGCAGTCTTAAAAGCCACAGGCTTTCATATCTCTTTGTGATACTGCAAATATGAATATTTGTGTATGTTTGTGTGCTTGTTATTACTCTTCCCTCCCCGTTAATGGTAGAACAGACCCTCCGTGCTTTCACAGATATTCTCTTGGGTCAGGGGCTCAGAAACACACAGTGAGATTACTACAGTTAGAAGCCTGGGGCCACACCCCAGCACCCAAACCCGCCACCTTCTACCCACACTCTGATTAGAAAATAAACCATGCACACACAAACTAGGAGAGCTGTAGAGAGGTAGCTCCAAGCTATAATATCATTTCATTTGAGTGGTTTTTGCGGTTCATCTGGTAGAGTGCTATTACAATGCCACCATTTTCAAGCCCACCCTTAGAGAAGCTAGACAATATATATCTCACTTGACAAAGCAAACCTACTGTATGTACTGTCATTGATGTTTTGTATTGCTGTTGATGCTGAAGGCAGGAGAAGGATAATGCCACACTATATTATACCACAGTGAAAGGAGATATGCTCCATTTGTCTGGATGCAAGCTTTTTCTCCAGGTTTGACTCGCTCATTTGCCCTCCCACCGGCCAGAGCTAACCTTTGCCCCTCATCCAGATGCAGAAATTACCCCCTCAGCAGGCAGGCAAGCAGCAGGTTCACACGTATCCCCTGTATCCCTCCACTGAGGGGCTGCAGGTCAGACCACAGAAACAGCTGCGAAAATATGACTGTCTGGCCATGCCCAAGGCTGTGCTCCTTTGAGAGCTTGATAGAGACTCTCATCATTAGCACAAATATTATCCATCTCTCCGTCTGCCTTATTCTCTCCATCATCAGGGGTCATTCTGCGGCGTTCTCCGTTAATCATTTTTTTCCAATCCCCGTGTTGTCCAATGAATTGCATCTTGCCCCCTACACTCACTTTCAGTGGTTTGTCAGTGTTCTCTCTTTGCAGTGACTGCAGATGAGGTTCTGCAGATGAAGCCATATACATTCACTCCCAGTCATCCTCCACAGACCACGGCCAAGTCTGATATGATCACCACCATTCTCCCTATCTGCAAGTCCTGTGCTAAGGGATTGTAAATAACACTGTCACTTTTGCAGATAAGATTCGCGGAATATGGAAAATAGTGAAAGTAAAGAGACTCATATGGCTGCCAGTGATATTATAGTTGGGGGGAAATCACAGGTGGTGATACCATATGAAATGTGGATCTTTAATAGAGCCTCGGAGGGAATAAAAGAGACAGTGCTCCTGTGCCCTGGTGAGAGCACTGAGAAAAAAACAAGGAAGACATAACACAACACAACAGGGGATAACGAGAGGATGCCTGATCAAGGTCAAACTAAAGAGGTGGTGAGGAGTACAAAGGGACTAAATAGATGGGGCTGAATGTAAATGAAGAGAGTGCATTCCATCACACTCATACCTCGTATGCAGCTTCGACCTCTGATTAAGCAGATAAGCCGAAACAAATATCTTTATTTAAACAGCAGCCCCATTCAAAGATAATTTTTCAAACAGGACCCCTAATTTGGCCTAACAAGCCCCTGAGCAGCACAGTAATGACAGTAAGAGGACAGTGGGCAAATCTGAGGCCAAGAAAAATCTGTGGTGTTGCTCCTGAGAAACAATATAATTAACTCTTAATGAACCTCTTTCCTTAACAATACTAGCACACACACGCTCGCACACACACAAAATTCAATTTAGCCTAATCCATGCTTTATGGTAATGTATAGCTCATTAAAATGTTATTTAAAAACTCATTAAAATTCACTTGAAGAAGTAATGGCTTCATTACAGTAATATGCTGAAAAGCAAAGAAAAAGACAAGTGAGGACAAGGAGAAGAAAGAGCAGAGAGCGACAGCCTTCTAATCACTTAATTGTGTCTAAAATGGAATACATTTACATAATAAATGATGATGGGCTATATCCTCATCTCTATCTTTTCCCATTCTCACAGTACTCCGTAATTAACAGGCACTACAATTAAAGATGCATTTTGCCCCAAAATGATTTTGGTGGCCGCTCCGGTTTTCAGTCTGTTGTCTTGTTTATGGTCATGACTGTGTTTGGGGGGCTTGGCAGATGCAGGCAGTGTGCTGAAACTGGAGCTGGCTGATACTGATGAACAATGTGCCCATGGGCCTTTGTGCCTGCTCTGATAAGGCATGATGTTGTGCTGATGGTTGTGCTCAGTCCAGAATGGACACTTTGCAGCCAGAAGGGGGAGTGAGACGTGAAGGAGGAACGCGATGAAGGGTGGGGGGGGGGGTTTGGAGATGAGAGTGGGATTGATTTTCTGCCAATTCCAGCAAAGAGACAGCACGGACAGAGGTAGTGAGGCATCATGATTGAGCAGGTGGGTCTGCTTCCTGCATCGGGTAAAGCAAGAGTAGAGAGGAAGTAAAGTGAGAAGCTAAAAAGGAAGAGAGGAAGTATTGCAGCAGGCAAATGCCCCTGTTAATGTTTCCTCCAGGAGAAATCATTCTCCTATTGCATCAGCCCCATCTCGGTATAGATGACATGGAGTAAGCCATAAGTTGGATTTTGAAACAATTGGAAAAGCAAACTTAGTTAAGCGGCAGCTGCATTAGCTCTTATCAGGGATATGATTCACTAAAACAAGGTGCAAAGTACACAAATGGAATTCCAGAGTTCACTCAGGCTCTAATAATAAAATACATACATCTTTTGTCTGTCATCTTCTCCTTTTATACTACCAAATATCTTATTACATTTCATCCTCACCATCACCCCCTCTCACCTGCAGGGTTAGAGTTAATATGTATTACCCCCCACAGTTTTTTTCCATGTAGCTGTTCAAGTGTAACAGATGTCACAAGCCCAGCTGTGACACGCTGTCAAACCGAAAAAGTAGCTCCATTGCTGGCTCTGAAAAAATGAACATCTGATATTCTGGTTTGTGGGTACTGTGCGATGATAATGGTGCTGTGTGTGCATCTCTTCAGCATATTTGTGTAAGTTCTGGCCTGATGACATTGAGGTAGTGTCCTTCCACGGGGAAATATAATCCCAGGAAGCTGCTGAACTGTGTCCCTGCTGAAAGAACAGTGCAAGACTACCTCAGACACAGTGTGCACATGTACACAGAAACACACACGCGCACAGACACGGAAGTAGTTTCTTATCCAGCGTGGCATATCCTTACATCGGCATCTCTTGTGTAAAAGGAAACCTCTGCAGTCTAGACCTATGTGCACTCTGCAAATCTTTATAAAACCTTTAACAGCATCCCTGTCTTTCTCTTTATGCCAGCCTGTTTGCTGCAGCTCCTCGTGTGTCTATTTTATTGTTTTGCTCTATAATTGGATTGGCAGTAACGGCGAGCAGAGCGCCGTTAGGAGCTTGTAAAAGGTGTCACTCTGCAATGGCAGCCCCGTTTTAATTAAGCTCTCTGCTGGAGTTGAGCAGCTTTTATCTAGCTTGGCCTGATGAGCCCCAAGTGCAAGTGTGCTTCATAACATTCTGCAGGACAAGCTGGAGGAGGAAAGGAGGCGTTTGCAACAGCTGTAGATAGCCCAGTTTACTATACTCAGCTGTCCTCCCTTGACACCAATCTACATCCTGGACTAAGAAGATACTAGGAGACATTGTAAAAATTTGGTGTGCTTGTGCATGTATGCCATTATTGTGTCTCCTTGTGCTCATTGTGACAGAGCCCCACCCATCAGTGGTGTGCAGTCATGTGTGCAGATGCAGAGCCAGCCCTGCAACATGGTAGCAGCAAACGGCTACAAACAAGAATCTAAACGAACTGAACAGAACACTCACAGCGCTGCTGTAACTTCTTAAATAATTCTACTTTACTGTGTATAGATCAGCATGTAAGGTTGATGCTGTAGGCGGTGTTGTATGTGGCATAATGATTAGAGGGGTGCATGTTCATCACAGTCTTCCCTTGCCTTTTCTCCCCTCCTCAATCCTCCTAATGGCCTCTTCAGATCATCTGTCCTTCAATCAATACTCCCTGAAAGTAAGAATCCCACACCTAAGGACACTTTGTTCCCCACTGTAGATCACAGGTGACACATTTTCTGTATCAGGAATCATCTGATGGTTCTGAATCAGAACCTTGCAGAGGACTTTGAACCAGTTCTGTTATCCATCAAATGTAAAGGTCTGACCATTTTCTATGTGGATGGCTAGGGCAGGAGGTGATACAGTTAGATTTGTGAGCAGAGGAAGGCTGAGGTCTGTCAGTGAGGTGAACAGAAAGCAGAAGAGGCAGGGTGTTAAATCACACACACAGCCTGGATGCAGAGACATTTAAAGAGATTTATTGATTGCTTTATAGATCTTAACTCTTGAGGGAGAGCAAAAATTAAACTGGATACAGAGATGACCTTTACAACAGCCTCATCCATGGGCAGGTATTTTTTTTTTATCATTTCCATGTTCCGCTGTATATATGTGTACGCTGTTTATGACTAAGGGGGTAAAGCAATTCACCACTTAGGCAGTGCATTTGAAAACTCCCCTCTGTACAACCAGCACAACTATTATCCCCAATACGTTTTTATGTGTGTCTGCTGAAGCATGATTGAATGCTGCACATAACATCTAAATACTTGGAATAAATTGTAGCAGTGCCTCTGCCTGCTCAGCAAATCACTGCTACATTAGCCTCACCTAAGTACCACATACTCATACATATACAAATTGCAATTTGAAGTGTCTGTGCTGCAGAGTCTGTCAGTTTGTATGGAAAGCAGTTGCCCTGCACGCAGCAGAGTTATGCACCAACAGCACTAATAACAGCATGATCACTCTATAATTCACTGAAATGGCAGAAATTGCTCTCATGCACAGTCCCTTGAAGTTCCTGAGATAAAACCAGAATTAACACCTTGAGGACATAAGACCAACTAGTCAAGCAGCTGTTTATATCATACAGCGGAGATTTTTAAAAGAATTTAATAAGTAGGCACCAAAGACTATCAATCCAATGTAAATAAGGTCACAGTGTCACTTTGTTCTTGACGATTAGTCCGTGCCTGTATACGTTTTGTTTTTCTGTTTATTGGATATAAAAAATTTACAAAAAAATAGTTCTTCTCATAATGAGAAGGAGATGGATGAAAAGACATTTAAAATGCCACACGACAGGAAACACACATAATAACTGACATGTGTGTGCTTGACATGTAATTGCATATGAATGCAATCTGAAGTTGCATTTCTAAACGCATGAAAAATGCTTATATGTTTGACGTTAACCAGCTTAGTGTGGCATTTAAAGGATTTATACAGTTACAGCTTCTCTGGTGTTATTTTGTGGATTTTTGAAAGGATCCATATCACAGTTTAGTTTAGTTGAGTTTTTTCACACTGTGTAAGTCACATTAATTGCTGTACAGAGGAGTAATTGTCTTAATTCCATCTGTAATCAGCTTACAGCATTAGTGCAGCTGGATATACCTGTACACCAGGCTTATGTAACCTGCGTGCTAATGGTGAGAATGTCATTCATTTCAGGGCATGGAGTAAAACCAAGGATGCTCTCTCAGGTAATCTGCCCTGTATAAAGCAGCAGTCTGCATGTAATAACCCGGGTGTGCATTTATGTGTGTGTGTAAATGTCTGTGTGTGAGTCAATCCATGCTCATATTATCATGCAAATGGAAAACAATCTGAAACACACCACTGGCTGCCATGCTCAGGATCAGTGCAGAGCAGTGTGTCTAAACCATTCCCGTTCTATCCCTCAACCCTCCCTCTCCTCAGCCTCTCCATTTCTCTCCTCCATCAAAAGGGAGATGAAACCGCACTGCTTCACACCACGCTGGTACCATAAACATCTCTGTAGGCGGGGGATGCGGGGTTAATTATTTAGGCAAAGAAACAAAGCTAATGAGGGAACTTCTAATCAGAAGCTATTTGGAGTTCTGTCAACAGTATTGACTGCACTGCAGATGAGATAAGATATCGTTGGAGGGCACCAGTGACCTACAAGGACAAGACAGTGGCTCAACAGCAGCACAGCACAGTGATCCCACAACTCTCCAGGGCAAAGATTCTGCAGCACAGACAGAGCAGTGAAAAGATACTGCGTGTGTGTGTGTGTGTGTGTGTGTGTGTGTGTGTGTGTGTGTGTGGACGGGTATATACATCTTCGTGGGGACCAAAAATTGAAAGCTTACTATTCTCATGGGGACCGATAGCCCTTGTGGGGACCAAAATCCCGGTCACCATGGGGTTGAAGGCATTTTTCACACTCAAAACGTGGTTTTAGTATCAGGGTTACAATTAGGTTATGGTTAGGTTTAGGGTAAGGGTCAGGGTTAGCCATTCATTTTTGATGGTTAGGGTAAGGGTAAGTGGCTAGGAAAAGCATTATGTCAATGAGATGTCCCCACCAGGATATAAATACACACGTGTGTGTGTGTGTGTGTGTGTGTGTGAGTCTT
>VOQK01037206.1:0-12602 GCA_015052645.1 Benitochromis conjunctus
GGAATCCTTTTTTTTTTTCATCAGCAAGCATTGATTAAAACTTGTGACTTGGTAACTTATCTTTTAAACTGAAGCATGACAACAAAAAAGTGTTCGTTCTTCTGCTTCCTTCCTTCTTCTATGTTTCTGCACTACACAGAGAGCCAGCGGGACCAGGCATGGCTACATTCACACAAAATCCACCAATGCAGCACTTTCTAATAGAGGTGTGGGAGTGTTAATTTAGACCATAACCATCATGAAATTAGTGGAAAATAATAAAATGGGGTGGAGCCAGGGGATAAGATTGCCTGACTTTGAAACAGCTCCACTTCCACTTGCCACCACCACCTCAGTGGTTTTTGTTTGTATACACAGCATTCAAATCCAAAATGGTCATACTAGTTACAGATTGTGTGGATTTTTGCCAGCATTAGGGGTGCTGCACATAACATAACGTTTCTCATAAAAATTAGGTGGTAGCTAACACCTCACTTTATGTAGTATTTTGTCATTTGTACTGATGATCCAGTCAGGGTGGTCGAATTATGAGCTACCTAACATTATACACAAAAAATGAATGAGGGGAGAGCTTGTGGAGCTAATAGTGCATTTACAGCAGCTTTAGTACCCTATTGTTGCACAGTAATGAAATGCTGGATGTACTAGTTTAAATAAATTGTGTTTGCGGCACATGAAATAAATATGGAATGGAAAGGCACAAAAACAGAATGACTCGGGGCAAAAATGGAGAGCCAGAGAAAGAATTAAAGGGGCTAATTAAGCAGAGGCAATAGTGTAATGGTCAACTGCGATAAAATACGGAGCAAATTTGATGCACATATTAATAAACCGGTCAAAATTCAGCCTTGGTCAAACAATTTCCTCAAACCTCGGGAGATTAATAAGAGCCTCCCCGACAGAACAAATCGTGTGCGTGTGTTTGTGTGCACCTGTTTCTGAGAGAAAATCCATTTCAATAATGAGTCAGTCTGTGTGAACTGAAGCTGCGCAGGGTTGTAGGAGGTCACCGTTGCCTCTTTTGTTGCAGGAGGAGCGAAAGCAGTGTCGCAACGTGCCAGCTGAATTATGAATTAGTGTTTGAAAAATCATGTCTACTCACACACACAGACGTCCACATGGACATGAACACGGAGATTATTGTACACTAAAAGACCTTGCACAACACACAAACCCTCTTCAGAATATTCTGAGAATATCCTTGTCCACTAATTCATATGTTCGGACCACTGGTAATATTTCTTTCATTCTAGTACTAGGCTGTAACAAGGTCTATTCTCTCTCTGCCTTGCAGCGGTTCCCAGTTTTTCCCACCTTCAGTCGTCATATTTCAAAACCCATCTGTGCACGTGTTCTCAGCCTGCTAAGCAGCTCCCAGCTGCTTTTTTTTCACATCCCAGTCAAGAACATTCTCGAGAAACTGGGTTTGTCATTTTTAACATTCACATTTAGGATACAGTATTGTATGTCTTCTTAAATGTACTGCAAATACGCAGGTTTTTCACAAGATGCAAAACATTAATAAATTAAATATAAATGACTGGATTAGACTCTACTTAAGACCACAAGCAGAAAGACCCATAGACTAGCAGTAACTATAGGCAACTACTGCAAAGTCCTAGAAAACACTTCAAGAAAAGAAACTGCATTTGGTGAGGTCACCTGGTTCCAGATATCCAACATTAATTGACTGCAAAGGATTTTCATGTAAGCATTAAAGATCATTGTTTATCCTACTAATTTTGAAAATCTAATGGTCATGTAAAAATGGCTGTAACAGGCCATCTATCCATACATCAATCCATCTTTTAAAACACGTGTCTAATTCAATTCAATTTTATTTAAATGGGGCAAAATCACTCAGCAGTTTCTTGGGTTGCAGGGGACTAGGATCTTTCCCAGGGTGCACCATGGGCACATAGCAAATCTGTTGTAGTTATTGCAATACTTTTGTTAAACCTTGAGCAAAGTTAAGATAATCCTATCACTGTCCAGAATATTTGTGAAAGAGAAGAAAAGAAGGATCCAACAAGGATTGCGGTAAAACAAAGGAATAGATCAGCCCAGTATTTTAATCTATAATAACTCTGATGGGAAAAAGAACAGACAAAAGTAAAGACAAGAAAAGTGGAAACTAGAGAAACAAAAGCAGCTGTTTTAAGGGTACAAACCTGAGTGACAAGGGAACCTACTGCCTACTGGGACTTCCACATTTCAACCATGTAGATTAAGCACAAGCACAACAGCTGGGCTAATCACTGCTCTCACACATCGTGTGTCCTGGCATATGTGTCCTATGGGGGGGTGTACACACGCTTGTGTGATTGCTTATTAATGTGTATGTGTGGCTGTGTGCAATTAGTGCAGCTCAGGGATGCAGATGTGTGTGCACATCCACATGTCTCTGTGTGCATCATGTGACAGTGTGTGTAATGGTTGGGCTTCATCTACCATAAAGGAGTTAAATGTCATGACTGGACAGGAAAAACAGTCCTAAAGTTCTAGTCACGATGGTTTACACATTCGCCTAACAAGTGAAAGGTCGCTGGTTTGATTCCATCTGGAGACACAAATGCCTTTTGGGGTTGCGTCAGGAAGGACATCTGGCGTAAGAATTTAGCAAATCGAAACATGTGGACTGCCCGCTGTGGTAACCTCATGTGACAAGCGAGCAGCCAAACGTAGCTTCGTTCAGGTCCTAGTCTTTAACTTACAAACTAATAGTAGCAGCCACTCTTAAAATTTACACACAACAGGGAATAAAATGACCACTTTCATGGTATTTCATGTGTGTTCATAGTCATTCTTCTTTGCTATAAAATGCCTTTTGTCTGCTAGCATGTGTGATAGAGCAGTGTCATGAGCTGAGATGCTGTAAGAGAGCGGCATGGTGCTGAAAAAACTCTGCTCCTGGATCCAAAGCCAGTCGATAGATGAACATGGACATGTACTGTATTAGCTGACAGCGTCGTTGCACATGCAGACTCTTGGGGTTTATAATAGTTTCAGCTGTGTGGTGTCACACATATCTACTTGTTATATTTTATTAAAGATGTATGTAGTGTATTTATCGTGTCTTTCATTAGCATGGCATTTATTCAAATGAGGTTTGAGCCAGATGTTGATTGTGTCAGCACACTGCAGTGAACTACAATAAAGTCATGATTTAAAAAATAAAAAAATAAAAATTAGAACCAGATTTTATTTGCGATTCCATACATACAATGTTTTTAATGCCCTGGTAGCCACTGAATAAGAGAGACAGGGGTACTAACCTTAAATAGCTGCCTGAAGGCGTTAACAAGAAGGTTTCTGAGTGGCAACATGCTTTTAGAAGGCCGTTAATTAAACTGTCAATTAGGTATTATGGTTTATATTAAAAAAAAGAAACAAAACCTTAACAACAAGTGTTTGTGTTTCCCCCAGTTTACATAGTTTATTTAGCACGATTTTATATAGGCAAACTGATTATATTATTATTTTTACTTGTCATAAGGTTCACTAAACACTCCAGTTTTAAATAATATGAATTTTCAGCCAATTATTTTATGGTTCCGGCTTTACGTGGTAAAAAATTAAATAGACCGCACTGAAAAGCTACTATTGAGCAGTAATGATCACATTTGCAACACATTTCACATGGTGCAACTTTAAAAATAAAACTGAGCAAGAGGAGGAAGTCGTTTGTTTGCAAAAGATGGGATGTATTACTCGTCTCATCTGGCAGTCGCAGCACTCTGATAGGCACTTGAGCTACACGGCTTTAAAATGACACCTTTCACCTGCCTGAGATGATTATTCTGAGGAACAGCAATCTCCTCCATCTTCTCTTTTTGCTGATTTGAAAGCATGACAGCCCTCACCACCCATATTTTTTTTCTTTTTAATGACCAATATATTTTCCACGGGACAGCTGTTTCTTATCTCACCATCATCTTTTCCTATTTCCCTGCTTCTGATGGATATGGGCTCGTGTCATCAGCTGCACGGCTCAAAGGTCATACATAAAAGTGGCCAGTAAATATAGGCAGAGTACACAATCTACGCACACACAGGTCGACATGTTTTTTGTGCACAGAACAATTGCAGAAATCAGGTTTTTGTTGAAAGGGTAACGGCGTCGGTTGTTTTTCTGTAGCTTGCATGCTGTCAAATATCGCTATTTTGTCAAATCTGTGTCAGTTATGTGCACACGTTGTCTTTGGATGTTGCATGGGTGATGGCAATACTGAAACTGGTCACGCTTCACACTCATCACATATGGACACTTGATGAAAACCCTTTGGCTTCACAATTTAAATTACTGAGTACCATTAAGCAATATAAGCAGTGTATTTGCTGAACTCTACTCCAGAGTTAATGTTGTGAATGAGTTTAGACCAAAAATGAGCACCAAAGAGGTTTTGGTGACTGCAAATGATCAGCAAGTGAAAACAAACTGCAAAGCACAAAGCTCTCAAAAACTACCCCTGGGATCTGGGGTGGCAAATTTACACCACTTGCACTCCTCCTGTGTCTTTATACCATAATTACCCACTCTTCTACACAGAAGCTTTTGCTTTCTGTACTGACACCAAAGGACAAATCTCTGTAATACCAGAAGCTTATGACAAAATGGCAGAAGCAATCCTCAGACGAGCGCAAGAGGGTATTTCACACAGCAGCAGCTTAAAGCAAAAACAGACAAAATATTGTGTAGTGTGATGGAAGTAGACTTAAAAATATCTTCTTTGAGGTAGTAGTGCACAAAAACCTGTCTAAAGGTTTTCAACATTATAAATAATGTTAACCAAGTTCACCATACTTTGAAAAAAGATGGCCGTTCTTCTTGGCTGTAACGTCCTATGACTATATTTGTTAATAATAAATATTTGACTTTGAGAAATATAGTTTAACATCCATTTCAAGGTGACAGCACATATAAGCATCCTCACTGCAACTCAGCAAATCTCTCAAATAAATTTGGCGGTTATAAAATAAATCAATCAATCAATAGTTGTTGTCGGTGCTAGAAGAAGATCATGTGATTTACAACATCACAGGGGCTCCAGTTAGATGGGGGATGGGTGAGAACACATGTCCAGACACACACACACACACACACACACACACACAAAGATTTTTTTCTGTTTTTTTGTCATTTCTATCTCTCTTTGCGGGGATAACACCCTGGGAATTGAATCAACAGCTCTGTAATCCTGCACACATCATGCTTTATCTAAAGGAGCTCAAAGGGAGAACAGAATGTCATCCAGTGACAACAATTGTTCAAGGCTTCTGATCAAAATTCGAAAATGTAATAGTTTATTAAATGTTTATATTTGTGCTTGTTAGATGTCTTCACATCCATCATTTTCTACAGGCTTCATATGAATGTGCTTCCTCCTGCGCTGTATGGATTTCCATCGTTTTATGGGATTTTTATTGTGGTTCATCTTAAGAGCTGCATGTGTTTTCATGCATGTGTATCAGTGTGCAAGACTATTAATTGGGAAAGCCATTAGCGGTAAGGTGATATTGGATTATCTGTCTCCAAAGGATGAGCCCAGTCTTCTGCAGATGTGTAGTGCAGAAATAAACAAAAACTAATGACACGAAGAGCATCTCTACCAAAATCTTCCTTTCATGTTCACTTCTGTTTAATTTGTATTTTTCTCTGAATACTTTCTGAGCATGATTATGGGAACATTTTAAATATATGACAGTTTATTAATTGTCTTTTTTATTTGTTAGTTAAATAAAACACTTTGTGTCAGTGTTTGGAGGACATTGTGTACTACTGTAAAGTCTCTCACAAGGAGAGAAGTACAAAACCAGACACACAAACCAGGGTCTTTGACAACTGCTTCAAGCAAAGCCCTTAGCACTGAGGGGTAGTGACAGTTCTGCCGGATGCAAGCCAGGCCTCCTTTACATCCACTTACACACACACACACACACACACACACACGCACACATGGACACACACACACAGACGGCCACTGAGGGGTGATTAGGGTCAGTGACAGAATGCAAGCACAGCCCTTTTGTCTTTTTTCCCTTCATCTCTAACTCATTTCTATTGCTTCTTTTCGTGCTACACCGTCACCCAGAGGTGCTCAGGGCCAGTGACAAGGGCCCCTGAGGGCCAAAATCCTATCTGACACTGACAGCTGACCGATGACAAGACTGTCCACAAGGGAAGTGACACAATCAAATACACACCAAACTCATCTTTTTTCCCCCTTCGGTATGCGGTTTTCTTTATTTTTTTCTCCATTTTTTTGCCTTATTTCCACTTTTTTCACTCACTTCACCTTTGTCTTTTAACTTTAAATTTTCCTTTTTTTTCTAGACATCAGCCACACAGGTTTTCATTTACAAATAGATGTATTGCTTTTAATGTTACATAACGGCAGACGCCTGTGGCTTACCGTGGTGTGAAATTTACAGAAGATGATTAGGGCCACTGGGGGAAAAAAAAGTGGGCACGTCTTTTTTTTTTTTTTTTTCCAGAATTTTGAAAGTCTGAATTTGGATTTAAATCTCAGAATTCTGAGATTAAAATCCGAATTCTGAGAAAAAAACTCTGACATTTTTCTTAGAATTGTTGAAAAGAGGAAAAATAAAAGATGTGCCCACTTTTTTTCCAGTGGCTCTATTCCGCTTCTGTAGAAATGTGTGCTGCTCATGGTAAAATGCTTTTTTTGTGATTGTGGTATCGCACTGTTTTACTCCATTAAGTAAGTCTGGCCCTATATTCAGAAGTACATAGACTTTTACATTTCAAAAGGCTGCTTGTGCCTTTTTCCTAACAAATATTCATGGATTCTTGGCACTTTTTATACAATATTCCTGATGAAAATGTGAAATATTAAACTGTGTCTTTCCTATGATTTTTAAAAGACATTAGCCCTACTACTACATATTTGCCTTCTAAAATGAATCCCAAAGAACTGGGAAAGGACTCACTGACAGACATTGCAAGAAAATATCATTATTTACAGATTACATAATGGGGAAATCAAAGAAAAATAGATTTTCATTGGTTCAACAAACCAAAAAAAAATGCTTAAGGTGGCCTTGGAAACCCTTAAGATATATAAGGAAATCATAACTATTCTGCATACAACAGCTTCAACATCAGATAAAAGACAAAATCCCACCGAACAGATCAGCAACGATAAAACCTCAAAATGTTTTCCATCTCCACTATTTAATGAGATGTCAACATAAAAAATCCTAACGGTAAGCAAACTTCTGATCGCACTTCCTGTACAGAAACTCCCTGAATGGATGATGAATAATTAATGGTTAGCTACTTCTATATAAGTTGTCAGTTGATGTACAGCGTAGTATACTATTTGATCTGCATGCATGTGCACAAAATATAAACACCGCCATTGACAAATGTTGGGCAGCAGTTTCAAGCAGCTCTGTGTATAAATCAAAGAAGTATTGTTTGCAGCGTCATTAAAAAGCTTTACATCAGGCACAAACACACACGTCCTGAAATTCTAGTCTTCCCTTCACTTTTGTTATTATAGAACCACATTGATATATTATTACTTTCACCTGAACTCTTGAACTCTTTGCTGAACTTTTTC
This sequence comes from Benitochromis conjunctus, assembly GCA_015052645.1. NCBI lineage: Eukaryota > Metazoa > Chordata > Actinopteri > Cichliformes > Cichlidae > Benitochromis > Benitochromis conjunctus. The sequence continues at coordinate 7,587 of VOQK01037206.1, forward strand.
TTTGGTGTTTCATTTCTTCAAAAAAGAAATCTAGAAATTAATAATTTTGTTGAAGCTTAGAATATCGTGCACTAGAGGCAAATCTGTTTTTCAATTAGATATGCTCTATTTAAATATAATGTTGTTCGCATATTTGTTTTTTTATAATTCTCCTTTTTATTGTCAGAAAACAACCTTCCAGCTGCATGAAGATGAAAAAGCTGCTATTTCTGGAGGTTTTATTAGCTCGTGTGGGTTTATTTCAATGTTCATTGTTACATTGTTTGTTTTTTGTCATCTCTCTATACTCTTCCTTGTGTGTCTCCCCACATTCTCCTCTCCCTACTGTATCTAGCTATAGCAGATGGCTATCCTCCTTGGTTCTGCTGGAGGTTTCTTCCTCTTTTTTTCTTTCTTTTTAATCATCACCATAACCAAGTGTTCCACATACCATAGAGAAATGTTCAGTTTCTGTCTATGGCAAGGTCTTTACTTTGAAATCTAGTCCCCTGAAATAACTTGAGCTTTGAATAAGTGCTGTGTGAAAAACTAGATTTAAAAGAGAAGCAAAGAGATTAGAAAACATGCATCCTGTATGCAGACACAAGCTATGACAGTGGGAGAATAACATAAGTGAAGATTTTGAAGATATGGTTACATTCTCCCTAATACACTTATTAGCATAGTAGGCTAAGCTTTATGACATGAAAAGGGAAGCTAGACTGTAGAATTAACTTCTTGTCTTTTATATCCCTCGGTGTGCCATTTCAGCTGAAGCAAGCATTATTAAGAGTATCTGATGTGAATTGAAGACTGAGCCTGCACCCACACTGCAGGTTTTCATTCCTGAGATGCTCATATTTGATTTTTGTGGATGACTGTTCATATCTATTCTTGGATGTAACTCAGATCTGATACCAATGTGAACTGACAGCAACCCCTGGAAAGATGTGCACAAAAGAGCAATGAGAAAACATGTCACTTTTTCTGCATAAGACTGCCTTTCTCATTAAGTCTTGACTGAATTGAGGAGTCTACACAAACAGCTGTCTTGTTTCTTGTTGTTCTGGTCCTGCTTGCCAGCACTGGCTCAAAGGCAGCCTTCTTATTTAAGTCTTCTTCATTTCGCCCTGTATCTTAACTTTGACAAGAACATTACACACAACAAACAGATACCCACTGATTGAGCTATACGTATTAATGTAAAATGCATATTTTCTGCAGATAAAATGCAGATTTGAAACATATGAGGTATGTCTAATTTGTCCATCCTGTCACCTGCAGCACATTTTACAGTGAACTGTGGTTGCTCTCTCCTTTTTCCTTCATCCCTTCAATATTTATTTGAAAATTTAAAAAAAGACCACTGTATAGTTCATAGATGAATTTCTGATTATCTTTTTCCCTGTCTTTCTGTCTATTTTCTCTCATTTTTGAAGCCACATCATAGAATATCTGTTTTAAACATTCTTGCAGAAAAATAATCCGTAGATATCCGTAAGCTGTAATATATCAACATCTTGCTAGTGCTACATAAGAGGAGCACGGATAAAGGGAATAATGTTTTGCTCCCTTTTTAAGCCAAGAATTTCAATTTTTCAATGTCTCTAAGACTTCAAAAAAATCTCAACAAATACTAAACTTGTGTGTGGTTTGTCAAACAATGTGTCTGCTAGCCAAACGTACAGTCTCAGAGAGATAACTTCACTCAAAGCTTAAGAAACATAAAAGAAAGACGTTATTTTTAATGGTAAGGACTGCTCAGTAACATTTGATGACCCAGAAATTTAAAGTGTAAATGTGATGACTATTTATACACGTCTATGTCTTTTTTTTTTTTGGCAGCACCAGATATTGTATCTATATTATGTGTTGTTCAATAATGTTAAGCTTACTGACTTTTTGTCAGTCACAGGGTGCATGAAAATACTAGTTAGGTTAAGTTTAAGTTTATAGCAATCCACTATGTTATAGTGGTGCAGATAAGCTGTGGTGTTCATGAACGGTGTTAGGTTACAGTGTTCACTTACTAGTTCCACTTTTATACCATTTTTTTCTGTCTGCAAGGTTAGAAATCTGCCATCATGGCTCAAGTAACAGTTGTATGTACGTTCTTTAATTCGTTTGGCTAAATCCACAAAGAGCTGCAACACAGTTGAACTGATCACTGCCTGTGCAGCCTGTACACAAAATCTACTGGAAGTCACAATAGAAATTAATGTTACTTTTTTCTAATTGATTCTTTTACTCAAGGTGCCACTTTAACCCCTGACTGTTATCACTTGAATTCTTTCAGTGGGGAGACAAAGTCACCTATTTGTAATGTGTTTGCTTTGTTGAATATCGTTGCTATAGGAACAAAATGTGTTGCTATAGTATGGTATAGGACCACGTGTGACCAGTCGTAGTTAAGGATGGCTTATATTTAGTTGGATTGTTTGCTACTACTTGTTTGACGTGGGGCAGCTTTTTGGGAAGTCAACTTAAACTAACTGAGAGCATTTCATTTTTCTGTATGCAATAGTTAAATACTAAAGTGATGCTGTGGTGCCTCAAGCTTGTTTGTGACGTTGCCTTTTACTTCTGTAGATTGATACACTGGAGTAACTTGATTTGTGGTTGCTGCATGCCACACTTGTTTCCAGTCTTCCATGTTTTGTCTTTCAGGTCTAAGGGTTCAAGCAGTAGAAAAGACACTAGTGAAGCATTTTCTTCATTTATTTAGAGCTTGCCTTTGAGAGGGGGGGGGCTTATCTCCTTGCACTGGCAGTGAATCTCTCACGGGGTGTTGTCTGGGATTAATTGCTAATTGTCCAGACCTGACAAGGTGTAGATAAAGCCGTTCCTGAAGTTGGCTTAGGAGGGCCACCAGTTGTTGCTGGACTTGGTCATGTTTTCCTGGTTGTCATTTCTAGCTACTAATTTAAAATAAAGGCCAGGTTTAAGTCTCAGTCTCTACTTTATCTTTTATGAGCTGCTTTAACAGCTTTTAGAAGAGTATTTTGTCCCATTGGTAATATAACAGTACTGGTTAATGGAGCTATCCTGTGCCCTTAGTGGTTAAAGTTCTCGCCTTCATCTTGTAGCTTCTCCAAAAAAATACTGTTCAGCAAGTTATGTGGAGCTAAACAAATTATTACTGCTTAATTCTTAATGTGACGAATGGTTTAGGGAGCTTGGAAAGAAAAGGACCGTCCCCTGACCTGCCAAATCCCGCTTTCACCCCTGACTGTAATCATTTTTCTCTTCACCTCTCATCCGAGAAGCAGTGAAACATCTTCATGAAACTTATAGAAGACCAGTCGCTTTCTTTTTCAAGCTCCTTACACCACCATGACCTGGATGACTGAGCACCTACAGAGACAATGTGTTGAATGGGATAAAATGTAAATATAGAGGCTTATTGAACTGTAAATTATATGAAAAGACACACTTTTTAAGCATACCTTGCTCTATCAAGCCTGCAAATCAGTTCAGGTCTGTCTAAGAGAAATAATCGCTTATGGATTATGTTAAGCGGAAGACCAGCAGCAAAATTATTAGAGAGACAATTCATTTCTTCATTTGCTCTGTCTCTGTCTTTGACGTCATTAAAAGGTGAGTAATTCTAAAACCTTTCAGAATCCAGCTCACCCTTTCTGTCTGCGGTAATTGTCTCCTCAACACCTGTTTCTTATCCAATTTCTTTCTCACAGTTTAAGCTGGTGAGCTTTTCTCTGGCAGTCTGATGCACATTTCGGGTCTTTTTTTCTTTTATTTCTGGGAGAAGATTTAATGAGAAAGTTGAGCAAATAAAGATTTGACTGCATTCAAGCTCTTCATTCAAAGTGATGTACTACTGGGAAATATCAAATTAATGCAATTGATTTGAAAATGTATTCTTGCATAATGTGGAAAACGTCTAGATCCAAATGCTTACTTCCTCTTCAGACTTCTAAAAAACCAGCAGCTCTAGCAGCGAGAAGTAGTTCTTTGGAGTGCAGAGTAATGAAAACCTCTTTCCGTTTCCTTGGTGACACCCACGCATGAGCTTTGCCAGTCAAACACAGCAGCTAATGACGACAAAATAACACAAAAGAATGCTACATTAGAGATGTGGAAATGGTTCAGGTATGCAAAGTCTGCCATTGAACACACCGCTGTGCTTAGAGTTTGGAATTTGTAATAACTAAAGTGCTGTGCAAAAAATTTCTTATTCTGAGTTCACAATATATTTACATGCTTGTACATAAAGTCCAAAACAAATTTGTTGTCATTACTAGAGAACAATGCAACAATATTGCCTCTTATTTTTGCTATCTGAAATATGTAACCCTATGGGATAAGGGCTCAGTAAGGTTTCCTTGAAACTGCTACAGATGTGGATCTTACAGAGGTGCTTAAATGATTTCTGCATTGTGAAATTTTATTTGTGGATTTTACTGGACAATTATTACATAGACTGCCAAGCATTTTACTAAACACAATCATGGCTTATTCAAGATAAATTAAGATGACTTTGGTGACCCTCTGGTTATACACATTTTGCCATATACTGTGGTGTTGTGCAAATAGAGAGCATTATAAAAATGTCCCTCTGGAACACAAACTTGGAGTCATCAGGACCCTACAACACCGGGCATAAAATGTTCCCTCTAAGCCTGATGGGAAAAAGAAGGAACACACACATGTAAAGGAGGCCCTTAAAACATGTGTTTATCCTAATTGGGCTTTCATTAAGTCAGCAAAGAGGCACCGTAAAGAAGATCAGACAGCAACTAGAAAAGACAAACGAAACAACATTGTCATCCCCTATGTTGCTGGTTTATCAGAAAAGCTCAGGAGAGTCTTCTCCAAACACGACATCCCAGTGTATTTCAGACCCAGCCACACACTCAGACAAAAACTGGTGCATCCCAAAGACAAAACTCCTAAACACCAACTTAACGTAGTGTATGCTGTACAGTGTAGCGAGGAATGCTCAGACCTCTACATTGGAGAGACCAAACAGCCACTTCATAAATGCATGGCACAACATAGAAGAGGCACCTCGATGGG
>VOQK01037207.1:0-11317 GCA_015052645.1 Benitochromis conjunctus
AAACGGCAAAAACTTGTGATAACATTTTCTGTAACTTTCTAAACTTTAATGTGCCATGTGCAAGCAAAGGTGACATTTGTGAGAGAAAAGTGACTCAGATCTGAGTCTCGGTCTTGAGGAAGTGTTTTATAAATGATATGAAATTCTGACAAAGTACACAGGAGCTCTCGTTTGAGCTCTTAAAGTGATTAGTTACTACAGATGATAAGGTGCAAGGTGAAAAAAAGAAGCCCTGACGAGCTCTTATATTTTTAGTGGTCAGTCGGTCTCACCATCTGGTCCGCCAGCAGCAGGACTGTCTTCAGGCTGAACTTGCGGGAGCAGAAGTTGAACAGGTCCTCCAAACTGGGACCCAGCAGCTCCATCACCATGACGTTGTAGTCGCCTTCCGCTCCACACCACTTGATAGACGGGATTCCCACTGTCGTGTGGGAAGGAGTGGAAATGTTAGGAAACAGAATCATTTGGAGTAACAGAAGATCCAGGTTAAAATTCATCACCTAAATTCAGCTTTTCTTCAGATGACGAATGGGATTCTCACTCATTTATAAACCTCTGCGCATCAATAAAGCTTCATATCATATATCTTATGCCCATCATTGTGTCATCACCAGCTTAGGGCAGCAGGATGATGATAATTCCCAATGACCCTAAAGATACTCAAAAACTCAGTAATGACATTCCAGTCAAAGATGGCTTGAGTGTCACTGAATGACCCTGAAAGGAGTTTCAATACCTTTAAATGCCCTGAAATGTCTTTCAAATGCACCGCAATCATTTTTTAAACAACTGCAATCATTGTTGATAGCTCTCAGCAACCTAAATACTCCTTAGTGACCCTAAAACTATTTACTACATCTCAGCAGACCGGTAGTAAAGCTTTCAAAGAGACCCTGAAATATTTCTCGGTACCTCCACCCTGCATCATTTTGTAGAATTTGCTCTCAATGTGGAGCTGTGGATGTTTGGTCTTCACACATTCCAGTTTGATGGCTACTTCCTCTCCTGTAGCAATGTTTGACCCTGATGGGAGAAACAGAGGTTAGATCGGGAGAGATTAAGTCTAAAACCCCCCAAAATTGAGGGCAATTGCTACTACTTGCTTAGTTACTCACCGAGATAAATATCTCCAAAGGATCCGCTCCCTATCTTCCTCCCAAGACGGTACTTGTTCCCCACCCTCAACTCCATGGCTCCTGAGCTCTTCAACTCGCTGGAAAATCACGCAGACACAAACACGCACAAAGCTGTCATCAGTCACCGGTGATCAATAGAGTGAAAGGACACTGGTGGAAAGACTGCAGACTGTAAAGTGCGAGCGGTGAGGCCTTAGGCTGCTGTATCAGTGATGGAAAATAGAACTGTAAGCCTGAGCAAAGTAAAAAAAACTGAGCCAGTACAATGACGTAGTGCAGCCCGAGTTGAATCACTGGAACCAGGAGGGAAACTGTGGCTCACATGTGGCCAAACTGTCAAAGAGACATGACCTAATGAAACACCCCTGCTCCTGACATGTGCCGAGGACGGTTGACAAAAAATTCCAGGCAACAATCTAGGCCAATAAAGTATTTATAAACTGCATGGAGCAAAAAAAAAGAAAAAGGTGAGAGCAAAAAAGAACAGAGCTGTAGTTGTGTAACGTGATTTATTCAGAACTGCAGGGGGGAGCGTGTGTGGGGAGGGGGGGGGGCAACATCTCACACACACTCTTCCCAATGCACTTCAAAGGACTCTGGGTCCTGTGTACAAGTGATTTGCATAAACTTGCAATTTCTCACCGGGGTCCCCTGACAAAATCTGAATGAGTCATGTTTTCCTCATCCTGGCCCTAACTGTCTGCACAGCCCTGAAAAAAGGACATAAAAGTGTGAGATGATGGAGGGGGCTTTTCGACAAAGGTTTCGCTTTTACAAGCCAGCCTGACATTACATTAATCGCTGACTAAGTCCGTTTCCCTCCCCCCTTTCAGTCTTCACTGCATTGTAGACCAACCTCCACATGCACACCGTGCACTGCTGCACACCGCCAAACCCTTTCCAGCAGGTTTCTCAAGCTCGTTTTCGCTCTCAGCCTTCCAGGAGCTGCTGCTGTGCTGCCAGCGTTACAAAACTGGGACCCACTATTGCAGCAAGAGACTGCAAAAACAGGCGAGACGTGGTATTTTCACCCAGCGTTCAGTTGCCCCAGATATCACAGTGCAAATGAGGAAGGCCGTGCATGCACAAATGAAAAACAACCCCCCAAACAAACAAACAAATAAACAAACAATAACATACCGTTCATGTCTGGATGAGCATCAGATGTGGTAATAATTCCCCATAACCGCACCCTCCACACAGGACCTCTGATCGAGCGCACCCCCCCGCCCCAACACGACTATCTGGACTCTGTTTGGCTAACCCAAGCCCTCCCCCCTCATCGTCTCTCTCTCTCTCACACACACACACACAGACACCTTGACCAGCCAACATACACTCTCCCCCTCTACATACACCACCACCACTACCACCCCTGCACCTCCTCACCGGCTTCGTGGTCGTCGTCTCACTCAGGACCCTGGACAGCGACGTATCGACGCGGCTTCGGACGGCTCATAACCTCGGAGATGCGTGACCCGACCCCGAAGTCCCGACAAAATAATTACCAGCTAATCCGAGACGACCCGGAGGTGGAGATATGACTAGAGGAAGCTTCGTAGTGTCACGTTTATTTAATGGGGGAAAAAAATGGAAACTAGACACCGAGGTCCTCCTCTTCCTCTCTCCCTTGGCTGCTCCTCTCCGTCTCCCCCTCACACCCAGCCCTCCCTCACTCTACACCATTGACAATATCAATGATGTCATGCACAAGCTTGCAGAGATGCCCGGATTGTCTTAAAGCAGCAGGCTGCTGAGAGCTGCTGTTTGCAAGCATGAATGAAGCCCTCTGATGCCTTCAGCTGACACCCCCCTCCACCCCCTCGCTTTCGGCCGCCACTCAGCAGACTCTAAAATTAAAGCACAATAGAGAAGTATAAGATGATCACCGCCCTGCGTCTGCTGGAGTAAGCTATGCGCCCCTGTATGGAGGACCAAAGCTGCCAGAATTTTTTAAAAGGAAGAAAAACCGTTAAAATATTAATATAATAATAATAATAACAATAAAATATCATTTGCGTTCCTTCTATTATTCACTTTTCTATTAATTATCCTATTTCTTTATTTATGTTCCCATTAAATTTTTTGGGATATTAAGTGCACTCTCATTCACTCGGTGAGCCCCCAATTTTACCCACCCACTCTAATAAAAAATTAATTAATTAATTAATGTGATTAAAAGTCAGATGTGTAGATGCATGCTCAATCATGCAGGTAAGTAAATCCCCAAAAGTTTATTCTGTTCATGAGTCTCAGACTGAAGAAGTCACTTGGATGAGTGACGAAACGTTTCTCCCACAGAAAACGCTACGTCCAGATGAACACAATCAACTTTTTGGGAGTCAGATGTGTAATTTATTAGGTACACCTGTCAGCACAAATCACTAATTATGACAGCAAGTCAATGCATTTAGTCATGCAGACATGCTGAATTTCAGACTGAGGATCAGGATGGAGAAGAAAGGTTAAAGTGACTTTGGTGCTACAGTATATGGTCCGTGTGTTTCAGAAACCGCTGATCTCTAGGGTTTGCAGAGAATGGTCTGAAAAAGAGAAAATATACTGTGTGCAGCACTTCTCTAGATGAAAATGTCTTGTTGATGTCAGAGGAGATTGGCCAGACTTCTTTGAGCTCCTAGTGTGGCAGAAAGATCTCAAATAACCACTTGTTATAGTCAAAGTATGCAGAAAAGCATCTCTGAATGCACAATACACACAAAACACATGGACTACAGCAGCAAAAGACCACGTCAGGTACCGCTCCTATCAGTTAGGAACAGGAAGACTAGGGTATCGATCAGAGCTGGACAACTGAAGTCTGGAAAACAGCTGGTGTGGTGAGTCTCAATTTCTGCTTCAACATTCAGATGTGAGGGTCAGAATTTAGTTTAAATAACATGAAAGCATGGATCTTTTTTTCCTTGTATCAGTGGTTCACACTGGTGTAGTGTCCATCCACAGTGTACCCACCTGCTGCTTACCCTTACCCTAGCTGCTTCCAGCAGGATAACACACCATGCCCCTTGGGGATAAAGTCTCTCTGAATCTGAATATCAAATCACCTCTAAGCAATTTCGTGAAAAATTAGAGTTCACTGTACTCAAGTGGCCTCCACTCACCAGATTTCAATCCACCGTAGCATCTTTGGAAGGTGACGTGAAATCATGATAATATGGACCAAAATCTGTGGAATGCTTCCAGCACCTTGTTGAATTTGATTCTTGAAGAATTGAAAATTCATTTTATTATTGAGAATGTGGGCCAATATATAAAATAGCTCAAATCTAATTGTTTCGCTTACAGGGTTGAATAACAGTTGCCTGACATTTTGATGCCAGCTGACATTTCACCCTTATATCAGAAAATGTCAACACTTCATTTTATTCTATTAAGACATTTAATACCATTATCATAATTAGCGTATGACCTAAGTCCAAAAATGTGCTTTGAGAGTTCAGCGATCATGATCTTTAAAATAAAATAAAAAATTCCTTCCTATTGTCACAGAAAATAAATTTTGTTCATCAATTTAATATTCTTAAAAAAACAACAACCTGAAAACACAAATAATGTTCTATGCAAACCTAAACTTCTCAACGAAAACACTCAGAGTCACAGACAAAGTGGAAAAAAAGACAGTGCTTCAATTCAACCTTTATTATCTTGTTCTTTTCTGCTTTAAATTAATTTCCTCTCCTTTTATATGTAACATCTGAAACAAAGGAAAACATCCTGAACAGGAGTGATAATAAAGACCGACTTAATTTAAACTGATACATAATAAAAAGAAACACAGTAAAACATAAAATGTCTTTAACGTGTCTGTAAAACACTGTTCCAGCTCAGCTTGGTATGGTAAGATGTGGCATCTTAATAAAAATGCCTTCGGTTGGTTGCTTCGTCTTAAAAACAATTTTTTTTTATCTTATTGCATTTAAAAGAAGAAAAAAATAAAACAAAAATACAAACGGGAACAAAATGCGGCTAAAAACACAACTTAAGAGACATATGCAATAGTGCCAATGGTTTTGAACTTTTTAGCTATCACAACATCCAGTCAAGCACACAAAAATGTGTATATATCCACACACACACGCACACAGTCTCTCTCTCAAATGCAAGCTGTCAGACTAACATCTATTCACTTCCCTGACTGGAGAAGATAAGTGTTCAGAAGCAAGCACGCACACATACTTCTCATGAATCTCTCATGGACAAGAAAAAAGGAAAACAAAAAAAAGAAGGAAAAAAAACATTCAATGTTGCAGCAATAACACAGACACTCCTGATATAATTGTCATCATAACCACATCCTTCTCCATTCGGTCGTAACTGTCAACACTCAGTTCATGCACACACAGGCAGGCAGGAGGGCACCTTGTACAGCGAGTAAATATGTGATCATAGTCACCATTACATCATGACAATATATAATAACCAACTTGATTTCTTGAGTAAGAAAAAATACAATAGCGAGGTCAGTGTTTGAAGGGCAAATAAGAGGACATCTCTGGATTTCCACTGTTTTTATCACACATTTCTCTTTTCTTTTAAAACAGAAAACAAACTGATAAACAACCAACGTACATCGACAAGGAGATACAATTTTGCTTGTCAAATATAAGAGCAGTGTGTAACTGATGAAAAGGTGTGATGATGCTGTTGACATGGAGGGTGGGTGGCCGCTGGGTGTTAGCCAAGGCCACTGCTGCTGTAACATTTAACCGTCCTTTAAGGTCTATGTAGTTGTGTTGTAGCTCTGTTTCAAAAATGGAGGGATTTGTGGAAGGATGTGTCAACAACAAACCCAGAGGCATATAGTGCAAGTTTGGCTAATGTTGTTTTTTGTTTTGATTTTGTTTGTTTCCACCCTGGGTCCCATAGTGATGGCATATTCCCACCAATGTAGACGTGTCGGTACCTACTAAAAAGACTCTCCATTTGCGCTTCTCAAGCGTTCATGATCGTCCATTTGACTCAGTAGTGTGGCGCTGTCCTAGATTTTCTATAAAGTCCTGATCCTTCCCACTCTCAAGCTTCCAAAAATGGGAACTCAGAAGTACGCCAGCCAGGTCTAAGAGGGCTCAGTCTGCATGTCTGACTTTTGAGATTTGACCATTAAATAGCAATATAAAATTAAAAAAAGTGGCACACTAAAAACAGCAATAGCTAAACTTGTTGACGTGTAGGACTCTGGCTGAGCCTGTCTACAGTGCATGCCTGAGTGATTGGGTCTCTGAATGCAGGTGTGTGGTCTGAAGTAAAAAGACAGAGAGCTATCCAGTTACGCCCTAAAGAGTTTAATGGATTTCACCTTTTTCCCCCGGTTCAAGATTTACTGTTCTCTTCATTTAAAGTTAGGCAATTTAATGTCTGTGTGAAAGTAATGTGTGCATGTAGCTTGTGTGTAGTATGACTGTTGAGTGTCTATGTTGGATGACCAGTGTAGCTTTTTTTTCTCCACGTCAATGCAGAGTATGACGTGTTTCACCTTAGGTGTAAAATGTGTGTGTCAGCTGGCCCCTCAGATAGAGTCGGCCCCCCCGCCCAGCAGGTCCCCTGGAAGCAGTGAGGCGGGGCTGCCCATCTGGTGACGATCCTCAAGCGCCGGAGACGCCCAGAGGCTACTGCTGGGGTACCCTGTCCCCCCCATCCCACCCACACTTCCCCACAGACCCTGCCTTCCGGCCTCCACACCTCCGGCCCCACCTATTCCGGTGCCGTTGGTGCTCCATTGGGTGAAAATACCCAATCCGGGCCCCTGGGTGGCAGACTGGTCCGACGAGCTGCCTGTGCTTTCTAGACTTTGCCATGCAGAACTGGAAGACCCAGCTCCTCCATTTCCTGCCCCTCCGACTGTGGAAGCCCCATCTACTCCTCCTACCCCACCGTTTCCTCCTGCTCCACCTCTCTCACAGCTGCCTCCGTTACTGTTAGCCCCAACTGTGGAGGTTGCTGTTGGCCCAGAGCCTTGGGGGCCGGCTGGGGTACCACCGCTTCCTGCTCCTCCAGCCTGGGAATGTGCAATGTAGCGAGCCACATCTTCCTCACTCATAAACTCTGCTAAGATGGTCGTGTTACCCAGAACACACCTGGAATAAAGAGAAAGTCCGCCAGTCACTTTAATGATTGGAGGATCTCAAAAGCTTTTAAGGTTTTTCAGCCTCAAAATTAACTGCAAACAAAAGTTTAACACTCAGTTTGTGATGTATAGTCTACACAACTGTAAAAAGTGAAACTATACCAGGATATGGTTTGCTACGCGAGCACGTGAAAATAACTAGTCTTGTTCTTTCTGCAGGATCCACATCACCTCTAAAGTTCAGAACTCTATTGTAAAAACAACACATAATGGTTTAACACTTTAGGTTCCTTTTCCAGGGATCTTTGCTACTCTTGAAAGCCAAGCATGATGATATTTTACAGGGAAAATGCTCAATTGTGAAACAAACTAGGATGATATAATGATAGATTTACTGATAAATGGTTTTTGTTGCCTGTGGATAAAGGCAAGCTAGCCATTTGCTAAACTTCTAGTCAATATGCTAAGCTAAGACGCTGCTTTAGTTCTTTTCCATATATATGAGATTTACCCTGCGACCCTGAAAAAGGGATAAGCGGAAGCGAATGGATGGATGGATGGGATGGATATGAGATTTACTTTAAAAAGATGTTATCAAAATGATTCCTTACATGTGAAGTGCACTCTGAGCCTTGGCTGCCTCTTGTCTGGAGCTGTAGCGAATCAGAGCAGTGCCCTGGGTCAGGCCAAGGTGAAAGGTCAACAGCGGCCCGTGCTGCATGCAGATGGTTCTCAGAGTGGATCCATCAATCTGTAGTAAAAACCAAATAGATGAAAGAGAACTTAAAAGGACAGTTAAAGGTTACGATGTCACACAGACTGGGATTTTTAAATGGGATCACTTTTTCCACACATCAAGTGAGACTAAACAAGCCAGCCTGGAAGTATTCAAGAAGTTACAACTGCAAATATTTACCACACACACTGAAACACAGCACTGCCAAAATCAGGGACAACCATGATGAACCTGCGTGGCTCACTGCAGTTTCAGGCTGTCTAACTAGACTCTGTTGGGCTGGCTGTAGAGATAGGTAGTAATTTCCACAGTTCATAGATGATCGTGTAAGTTTGGATAATAATCACAGGTCTGTTTGGTGTGTCTGAAGCATTTAGCTCCAGCTAAGATCAGAAAACCAGGAGGTGGTCTGAGTAGACCTGCTGCTCCTCCAATTCAGTTCAATTGTATTTATGCAGCGCCAAATCACAACAGTTTCCTCAAAGCACTTTAAGATAAAGACTCTACAATAATACAGATTATTTAGAGAATCCAGTTCTACTTGTTCAGGCAAGTGATTAGGATTGGGAGAGACAACATCTCCCGATCTGGCCTGGGAGTGGGAGTGCTAAAAATACCCCAAGAGGAGGTGGAGGAGGCTGCTTTAGTCTCAGCTCCCACTGTCGCTAATGCAAATGTGAAATGGACTAAACAGTTTGAATTAATTAAGACATAATTTTGTTTTCTTCTCTGCAGTTTGAGAAATTCTTTTTCTACACATCTGCCTGTGTGTGCGTGTTTGTGTACCTGTGGCGTGAGGTTGCTGAGCACCAACCAGCAGCTTTCTCGAGAGCTGCCGTCACTCCAGGTCGAGCCTGCACAGAAAAGAAACCGAGAAAAATAGTCTGATTAAGAGGAGTCGTCCACGGAGTGTCACTTTATTTTTCCCCCCAGTTTCTAAAAATAAATGATGAATAACTTTCCCACTGCATGAACTGAGTCTTACTTAATCTTCCAAATGAAATATAAATGGATTCTTTAGCTCAAAATAACACTTTCAGTAATCAAAGATCTGCTGGCTAAACATTTAAAAAAGTACAGTGTTCAAAGGCAAAAAGGGGAAAACCAAAACAACATGAAACATTTGTCACAGCATTTACCAGTGCTGTTTGAGCCACTACTCCAGCTGCGGCCAGCCAATCGAGGGGCTCCTCCTGACCAAGGGGAAGGCGATGGCTGCTTTTGACTGGCTAGGCCTGGAGGTGGGCGGGATAACTGGGTCTGGCTGCTGCCACGACTGGCTTTCCAAGACTTAGGTCCAATGGGCTCTGGGGGCCAGCTGGTCTTGTATTCTGTGTACTTTGCTGTAGGAGACAAAAGGACACAGGTAAGACGGAGACTTTAAAATATCTGCAGACAGTGTATTAATGTAAGGAGCAGCACATATATTCCATATTCTCTTGACAGGTTCATTACAAAGATACTCCCTGCTGTCCATGGTTTTCCAGGACTAGAATTTTCTAACATATTTTAGTGCTGTCCAGATTTCACAGCAAATTATTCAAGTAGCTGCAGAATAACATTTAAACCTGAATCTGGTAAAATTGTGACCTTTAAAGCAATCAAATCCAACTCAAACGTAGATTGCAAATTATTTCACTGCTTCATTTACTTTCTCTTCAAGTAGAATTTATTAATAACCCAACAATTCACTATTACCAGAAATTATGAGGTAAAAGATAAATAAAGACCAAGATAAATTTACCAAAAACCCAGAAGGAAGATGGTATATGTTCATGCATGTGGTTACCTGAGTTGTGTGCGTTGTTGAGGGGACTGTCTGAGGCACTGTAGGGCCAGGCACCAGGTGAAGGCAGCAAGGTGTTGAGGGGAGGGGTGGAATCTGCATAGAAAGACAGTGAGAACCAAATAATGAATGACCATTAACCATCCCACCAAACTGCCTCATACTGGATAAAATGTGTGGAGCTAAAGTTGCACCTTTCCAATGTCAAACTGCTTTCTATACAAGCCAAGTGAACACCGGCTTAATTTTCTATTTCATGTCATATAGCACCAAATCACCACAAAAGTGACACTGACATCACCTTTTATACCAAAGCTACTGCGACATCACAACATTCTGAAAAAAACCCAGTGACTCTCTCAGACTATAAAATCAATCACAGTGAAAGAAAACAAAACAAAACAAAAACTTCCTTGTAAACCTCTTGGAAAGCTATTAGTTTCCGTTTTAAGCACTTGTTTCCAATTAGTCGGATAAGGGAAAACATAAGAGGGAAAAATCTGTGTCAGCAGGCTGTGACTAAGTTTACTGTGAAAATAAACTCTCTTGCACTGGCAGTAAAAACACTGATCTACGTGAAAAAATTAAATTGAACATTCTCATACCTGCTCAGTAATGCAGATGAGATGAAAAATATAATTTGGGAGCTCGCCATTGTGCAAAAAGGGGCCACAACTCCCTGTTTATGTCTTTACTTTGTAGCAAAATATGAGGAGTGGTATCCATAAGAGTATCAGGTGTCGAGACGCAAATGCTAACCAGTATTGTCTTGTAATAATTGGTGCTCTGTATCATTGAGAGTGGGTGGCACTGTGTTTCCCATCATGCTCCCTGGGGTCATGTAGGGGTCAGACTCAGGATCAACACGGTCAATTCCCTTCCATGGCACACCAGGCTGGAACTCTGCAGAAAAAACAAACATGTGGTCCATTAAAACCTGTTCCTAAACAACTGGTGCTATAAGGAGGTGTAGAGAGGCTGAGAACTACCACCTTATGCAGGTATGGAGACTGCTCAGAGGTATGAAAGAGTCAGTTTGCAAAGCCCTACCCACCCTTACCAGATACTCTGCTGTGAGAGGGACATTTTGGAAGTAGCAACATGTGCCCTATGTGAAGTCTGTGTGGAGACAGTCAACAGGAGGTACACTTAAGCTAACAATAGCTTGGCTTTTGTTGGAGACGGAACAGGGTGATGTTCAACCAGTGTTCAAAACTAGTATACCTGCTAGTTAGTAAGCTACTTTGCAAACTTGCAGTAGTTGGCAATTGAAACAGGAGGTCAGACTCTGAAGTGACCATTGGGTAACTGCTAATAGGCAAAAGGCTAATGTCACATGTAAGACTATTTAAGACTTCAATTTTGTTGAAACGGGAGCTTTACTGATCTCCTGAAATGTTGTTCAGTGTTGTGAATGTCACCTACTTTTCATGTGGTCAGCTGGCAGTAACATTAAAATGTAACAAAATTAAGCATTGTGGTTATTCTTTTCACAATCATTTACTGAGTGCAGTCTATTAGAATCATACTGAGTACAATGATCAAAGTTAACATTTGGACTTTTATTAATACTAATT
>VOQK01037208.1:0-12044 GCA_015052645.1 Benitochromis conjunctus
ACAGCAACGGCAAGTCACCGCACGGTGAAAAGTGTGGTGGGGCTGCGAAATTGCCTCTAGGGTGGGGAAGGGGTGAGCGGGGAGGAGGGAAGGGGAATCTCTAAAGACAGGGTTAATTGAGTGGACACACAAGCAGAGACACGCACAGCTGGCAGAATCACACAAATGCCGCCATCTCTTTCATTCGCAGTCACATTTATCAAATATCTAAAAGTCATTCACTGATCTCAAAAGATGAGGTGTAACATAGTGGACACACACACACACACACGCACACACACGCGCACACACACGCACACACACACACACACACACACATCTGCGTATTTATATCCTCGTGGGGACATCTCATTGACATAATGCTTTTCTTAGCCACTTACCTTAACCCTAACCATCAAAAATAGTAAATTAGTAATTAGTACATATTTATTTGAGAACTTGGGACTAATGGATCTGATCACACATATTTCAACCTGGCTCTCGTTTTCATCTCATCACCTGTAAAATTTTATGACTCCACACATAAGAAGCTATCATGCTGACAAACTATTCCCACAGACAGCCATATTTAATACCATGCAAAGTCTAAATGCCTTTGTCCATATTCCTGCAACAGTAAGTGTTGCATAAGAATGAACTCCAGAACCACACTTGGCCAGGAAGACACACTCACAAGCTGAAAACACTGCTAGCTATTCCAGCTATGTTACTGCAGCTGCAAACATTTCTTCTTTGCACGAGCGTTTAACTGATAAGACTTTAATCCATATTTAGCTCTTCTGGTCTCATCTGCTCATCTGAGATTTGAAACTTCGCTATTGTGACTTATCTCAGTTTTTAAACCTATTCATGGTAGGAAAAGAGGGTGGCTGCCAGTTCATTATCCCTTTTAATTAACTTTAAACAGATTTTGGTGTTGTACAGATATCCTTTCACACAACCCACCAACACATTCAGAGCAGTTCCATATACTTTAACCTATGATAGGCTACAACAATGATAGATCACATACAACAACACATATAAATGCAGTTCCACTTAGAGTTACACTCTTGCAGACACGCCTTTATTTAACTTATTACAATCATTCTAATATTAAACTATTGTTATTGGCTAAAAATGTCTCCAGTTGTCAGTTGCTTGTCACATTATTATATGGTGATCCGAATCAATCCTAAGCCACGGGTTGGCTCTTTTGTGCCTTAACTAATGTGAAGCCGACAGATTTTTGCTCTAGTCAGTTGCTTTTGAAGCCTTCAAAGTGTGGCCACACCTGGCCATTATCAGGTATTTCCTAAATTACAGTTTAAACAATATTATATAAAGGAGGGCACTCTTACAGCCTGACACATTGTGCCGAATGCACTGGAGGTGTTTTCAGGCATGTTTAAAGGTTTTACAGAATGTTGTCAGAAGCGTAAGCCGGTTAAAGTGTTTCGGCCCCAGCCACAGCTCAATCTGAGCCCCCCTCCTCCGCCTGCCTGAGGAGGCTTTAAACTGCAGAGTGGGGATGACACACAGCCAGCTGAACCCTGCTCACTGTGCTGACTGACAGCCAGACAGACAGACACTCAGTCTAATGGAGCATAACTTTATGCTGTCACTCTGTCGCCCCTCTCTACTTACCCTATCATAATTCTGCTGATACTTTTTTTCCCGCTATTTGTCTCTTTCAGTTAGAAAGTAATTCAAACTTGTGTTCAGGGGGAGATGAAGTTGTGTTTGTATGCATGCCTAAAGCAAATGCTACACTTGTGAGGTTTGAGATAATGTTTATGTATAAAAGAGAGACACAGGTAAAGGGGTCAATACTCAGTCGCCAGTGCTAAAACATTTTTTCCATGCATGATGGATATTTAAATATTGACTGTTGTATCTGTCAAGAATGCATTTATGAAAATGTTTGTAGATGTAACCACTTTTATATTTCACTTTTTTCCAGCATTCAGTCGTGTGTGTGAGCTAGAAATTGTTTCTACAGCACTCCCTAAATACATGAACAACATAGCTGTATGCAGTATAGTTCCAGCTGTGTGGATGAAAATAGAAAGAGGAAAAAAGAAAGGTAGAATATCCCAAAACAAAAAAATGTCAGGGAATGAAGCTGCAGAGCAAATAAAAAATAGCTTCTCAAACTTGTATTCGTTGTCTTATTCATTGGGCTTGAGCAGTAAATCTCAGGTGGATCTTTTCCAGAAAAGGCCAGTACTTTTATTGAATGGCTTCCTTTCAGGAAATTCTCCTTTATTGTTACTGTAGATGGTGAGAATTTGTTTGTCACTACCATAACATGATAGCCTGTCCTTTATAAGTCTGTTATATGCATGTATACATGCGGTGACTGGTTACAAAGAATTGTAAATCTGAGGGTTGAAGTCTGAACAAGAAGGTAAAGCACTACTGAGTGCAAACTCCTTCGAGACACCAGTGTTGTAATCAAATGCAGTCTTTTCTTTTAACTCGACTCACTGTTGATATCCTGTCTCCTGAGAATAAGCTCTGAGGTTTTAGTTTTGTGTTTTTTTCTCAAATAATGTAAGAGTTAATTATTTTTTGCTGAATGTGCGTAAAACCACAAAGAAAGTCAGCAGGGAGCCAGCTGAGTATTCTGAACTAGTTTTTCTTGACAATCCAGGAAGTAAATCCAGGAAGCCTGAGGAAGTGCAGCATTTTTGCTAATAACTTGTTGGAAAATCCTTACCTGTCAGTCACTGCAATGACTACTATTAAAAAATAAAAAGATAAAATAGGAAAATTGCATTTAATTATCAAACTGCAGTAAATTTATGGAAAACCTAACACTTTACAGACAACGTAATGCAGCATACCTGACTAATCCTCCTTTTTCTAATCAATTCTGTGCGACATCTCGATGGAAAAATCATTTCAACCAATCTCATCACAAAGAGATTAGTTATAGATTGCTGCAGCTGATGACTTGGTTATTTGAAATTGCAAAGTGTCCATCAGAAACTGTAATTCATCAGATATGCCTTTTAATCGTCATCTCGTGTTACTGTACTTTTCTTTCTCTCTACTCTCTTTGTTCAGAGGCTGTGAGAGGCATCCCGGTACCTAGTGGGATGAATGGAAGTGGTGTTGGTGGCATGGTTCCCACCAGCCTCAGCGGGCAGCAGCTGGCCTCTGCCATCCCTTCCCCCACAGCTGGCAAGTCCTGGCGCAGCAAGTCCATGAATCTCAAGCACAGCGCAACTTCATCCATGCTGGCAAGCCCTACACACTCCCCTTCTACCACCCCATCACCGCAGGCCCCGGAAGGGGATGGGTCAAAAGTAGGGTCAAGTGTTGCACCACCTCAGAGGTCAATGCTGGAGAAATTTCGGCTGATTAACCCTCGATCAGCTTCAAGAGCATCGCCGTCTGTGGTGGAGATGGCTTTGCAGGAGGAAGATGACCTGTCGGAGTATGGCGAAGATGGATTGATGCCTACAGGGTCAGTGTGCAGCAGTGTTAGTAGCAGTGCTACAGCCAAACAAATGGCTACAAAGGCCCCTGCGTCGTCCCACACCGCACCAAGCAAAACGTCCTCATCTTCATCTTCTTCTTATTCAAAGGCTTCCGCCAGTGGCAGCAGGTCTATAGCCTCCTCCAAAGACAAGGAGGACAAGAGCAAGTCTGGGAAGTCTTGTAAAGACAGCTCTCCACCGAAAGAGGAGCGTGATACATTTGCCGAGTCCACAAAGAAGACCTCAAAAATCGCCAGCCTCATCCCGAAAGGAGGGAAGACATCGTCAGGGAAGAAAGATGGTGGCGGCTCCTCAGCTTCAAGCGGCATCCCAAAGCCAGGACTTAAAGTGCCCTCAGCATCATCAGCAAAGCCGCAAAGTCAGTCCCAGGCCCAAAACCAGGCCGCCTTAAACAGCAGTGGAAATATGCGGGGAGGAGAGGGAGAGAGAGCCAAGTTAACCAAAGGGGGGCAAAGTGGGAGTTTCTACATCCAACGCTCCGTGGGGGGCCCAGAGGGCAAACGGACCAGCATGACCTCGTCCACCAGCACCTCAGCCCTGTCTGCGTCCACTGTGGGAGGAAGTGGTGGAGGGGGAGGGGGAGGAACACCAGGAGGAAATGGAGTAGTTCAGCTTCCCCAGCAGCAGCAGCACAACCATCCCAATACAGCCACTGTGGCCCCCTTCATGTACAGGTGAGATGTGTGTGTGTGTTTATTTGTCCTATCATCATCACTCAAAGAACACCCAGAGAGAGCAACCTGTTGGCCCGTTTTTTCCAAAATCACACCTGCACACATTCACACATGCTTACAGTCATTCATACACCCCATGAAATCTTGGAGTTCTCCCAGTGATCAGCTGGAGCCTCCCCACTGTGCGTCTTGCTCTCGCCTCCACATCCCTTCACAGGCATCACTGAACAAATTAACATCCACTCCCTGCTGCTTGCCAAAGCCTATTATTTAACTGTCTGGGTTTCATCTTTGATGTGAGCATCCAGACATTGGCAGTGTTCAAGAACCCATTCCCCTTCTCTTCATTCAGCCAGTGTTGTTAGAGGCATGCATCTGGCACATGGTTTCATGATGTTACAGCAATCAGAGGTGCAGGAAGTGGGTAAATCCCAAAGAAAAAAATAGTGGAGCCGCCAAAGTCTCTGGGATGGCTTTGTGTTAGGAGAGAAAGGGAGTTAGGAATCCCATTAAACAAGACTAAATCCTTCACCCTTTCTCTCTCTCTCTCTGAACTACCTCCTCTGCTGCACACAGTCAGCTCTGCCACATTCAGCAGTGCCTCTTTCGAGCATTAGCATTCCTTTAATCCCACACATTTAGTGAGTTTCTGCGGCTATCAGTCCTGAGCAGATAATGAGTGATAGTCAGCTCTGAAGCAGGGAACTAAAACTTAAAGTGTGAAAACACAGGCAGCCTACTCAGTGAGCAAAAAGTGAACAGAAGCATTGAGTGTAGTCAGAAGTGGCTGGACCATCTGTGATGTTACCCACAGTTTTCTGTGAGAACATTTTAAAGCTTGGACTTCCACTCACTGTTTCTTGCCATCTTGGTCAGTAATTAGAAGTAGAAAGTTCAAATTTGGCATCCGTCACAGCTGCTCCTAAATATATCTCTTAACCATTAAAAAAAAAAAGATTTGTTTTTAAGAAAGTCTCATTTTTGGTGGGAACCACTTTATCCACTTTGCATCTGGAGGGTACAAGAGAGACACGATGGAGTTTTTTATTTTTGTTTATCATTAGAAACAACAGACATGCAGAGTTAATGGGTTGTCAGAATATCTGTGATGTTAACGCTGGCCACCTCAAGAAGTGTTACAGTGAAAGTCACTTGTGCCTCTTTACATAATAGTAGGTATGAAATTGTAGGCGAGGGACTGTATATGCAGGGCTGGTTGAAGATGATATTTCTGGTAAGATAATGGCTAACACCCTGTTCAGCCAGAAACATGAAAATCATTCCCAATAGCTGTACATGCTTCCTTCTCAGTCGCCTTGTGGTATTTTATTCTGAACACTGAACATCATTTTATTCATAAAAAGGTTTTTGAAGACTTCTTTGAGACTGCCTGCTGACTGCGCAATTTCCATCTTAATAAACTCAAAGTTTCAGCTTTAAAAGTTGGTGTGACTGGATTCCACATGATCCATGCATCCATCCATTTTCTTCTGCTTATCCAGTTCCTCTTTTAGAGGTGGTGTACACCCTGGACAATGCTCAACACTCCACTGCCATGCTATCCCATCTCTCATACATATTTCATAATAATGTGTCTCATTGGTGTCTCATACTCGGTGGTGAATAAAGTCTCGAGGAACAGTCCACATGCAGATCTTAACCTTTTTGCTGTGGTCCAAGATATATCCTTGCGTTCATATATCTGCACCTTCCATCTTCTTCCCTTTCTATAAATGTTCCTCCTCATCTAAAGCCGTCAGCATGTATACAGCAAGCGTAAAGGCCTCCTCCTGTGCTGCCAGCATTTTTGGCACAATTAAGCATCCCTGTCTTGTTTGGATCCTTTCTCCCCGCCCACTTGAAGTTGTTGTATCTTCCAAGCTTAACAGACCACCATGCTACACTTTTAGCTGAATTAGTATGCAGAAATCAATTTTTACCCATTCTCCCTCACTCACCGTTGCACACGGACAAATGTAGTTTGAAATGCCCGTTCGTGTCCCATGCTTTCATAACCTAGGGTGACCTGACGATTTTTACAGGGAGCGGTGCAGTTAATAATTTTCTCCAATTTTCTGCAGCTTCAATCACATTTCTTTACACCACCAGCAGGACACTTTATATCTATTCTCTAATTTTTGGGTGATATTGTGCTATACAGCAATGGTAGTGAATATCTGTGTCTCCGTCTTTGTGAATCCACTGAGGTGAGGGAAGCTTGCAGGAAGAAAAAAAAAGCTTTTTCACATGAGCTGAAGTCACAGGCTGATGCTGTTGTCGCAATTGGAAGCCAATTTTTATCTGCAGCTCTGCAGGTGGTGGTCGTCCCTGGTGTGTGTGCGTCTGTGTGTGCGTGTGTGCACGCGCGTCTGTTTGTGTGTGTGTGCGTGCGTGCGTGCGTGCGTATATATTGGAAGAAATGCATGGTGTTCAGTAGCTTGTGCTTAGTTCTCTGTGTGCTTCTCTCTCTGTCTGCCTGTTTTTTGTTTTCTCAGTTTGCAATGCGAGTTTTACTGTGTGCATTTCGGGATTTTGTGTGTGGTTTAAAGTGTTAGTTTGCATGTGTTTCACTGTGCGTGTGTTCTTGCCTGAGAGAGCTTTCTGTTGGGCTTGTGTGTCAGCTGTGTAACTGTGTCATTCTGTGCTTTTAGTCTGTTTTTGCATGGTTTTGTGGCGCTTTCATTGTTCAAAGTTTGTATGTATGTGTAAGACTGTCATCCTACGAGGACTCCATCCTTGTTTCCTTAAATCGGCAAACAAACAGTGAAGTGTGAGGTAGCTCAGGCTGGTGGAGAGGAGGCACACAGCAAACTTAGTTAAATCCATCTCTCCGTGACTGCAGCGCCTTTAATTCAGGTTAGGTTTATCAAATATTTCAGTCTATCTTCTTAACTGCTGTGTGTTATTTGTTCTTTGTGCCTTTAGGACATTCTCAGAAAATGACTGCACCATGGTGGCCCCAGCCGACCCCTGCCTCAGCCCCACCAAGGGAGAGCTAGTCTACAGCAAGACAGCCAAACAGTGCCTGGAGGAGATATCAGGTATGCAGCAGGTCACCACACAGATGTAGGCTCTGTGCGGAGGATATTTCTTAGTGTGGGTGTGAGAATGTGCATAAGTATCCATGCATTATGATCTGTCCTTGTACATAAATAATTCTACTGCAGTGCTATGCTACATGCTAAAGGAATTGATTTAAAATGACATTTTCCTTCATTTAACAATTGGAACAAAATGTGTTAGCTTACTGTAGGTGGAGACTGTTGTTAACATGGATTAGCTGTCCACAGTGATATTTGTCAGAGACGAGGGTTTTGGCTCTGTTAATGGAGTATAGGTGGAAAAGTAGCTGCAGGATCAGAGAGCCTTTTGAAAGCTGCTGCTGTGGCCAACTCAGTGTACTGGTGTTATACAGCTGGTGTGTGAATGTGCTAAAGTGAGTCTGTTTGTGCTTACTGGGGGGATTCCTGTTCTGTGCTGGTTTCATGTAGGGAAAGGAAAAGGTCAGCAGTGACAGCTGGACACGGGGAGCATCTGCAGCTATGTTTAGCTGCAGGCTGCCACCAGCTGATATAATCGCGTTGCTGCATCACCACCAGTCACCATGATACATACATGTACGTGTTTAATCATTGCCAGTCTCAGAGGAGGGGTGGATGTGAAGAAACAGATGACATTAATGATGAATTTATCAAAAACATCTACAAGATCGGTACAGATATCAGGGTGATATCCAGGAAGAGGAGTACCCTTAACCAGGCTGTTTGTAGAGCTTCACACATAACACACATACACACATAAAGTGCAGCTGTATAAACTGGAGAAAGAAGGGGTTTTAAGCCTTAAGCAGCTACGATATATTTATTTAGTTAAATCACTTTTAGGCAATCCCATTCACTACATACCTCAAAACTTAAATCTTCTTTTTTTGCAAAGAAAAACAGCTGCAAATATCTTTATTGTCTTCATTGTGTAATTACAGTACTGTGGAGCACTGTTTTTCTGCATCTCAGAGTTCAGGACTGAGGGACATTTGACCACTTTTAAAGGAGTTTCTAACCACAAAAGCACCGACAGGAGAAGGATGAGAGGTTAAAGCAGGCACCAGACCATCAAAATGCAAACTGCTGGCACAGACAAATCCCTTTGTTTCAAGTGCATTTTACAAGTTCCAAATGAAGAGGTCACTGTGATAGCTCTTGAACCTTTTTTTCCATTATAGCTCGTTGGTCTGCCTTCAGTTCCACATCTATGGTAGATGTGTCCTCTCTCCTTTTTCTTTAGGACGATAATCTTTTTGTCACTGATGTTATCACAGAGGATCCTTCGAGACTTTCTTGCAAATGATTTGGGTTTTCCATTTTAGAACAGGTCACTTGATTCAAAGGGTGATGTCTTCATTTGAAATCAAACCTCTTAACTCAGACGTCAAGTTCAAAGTGAAGCCAGAAGACCAGCATACACAAACAACAGCATGTGATTATAGGTTTGGGGATGTCATGTTGGCAGCAGCATTCCAGACATTTTGCTTCGGTCGCGGCTTTTCCACAGCCCGTGATTTCAAGGATAAAATTAGACTGCGGCGCTGACCGTTCTTTTTGTTTGGGGTGCATTACAAACACTCGCTTTTTAATGTCACACGCTTCATGGTCACTGCAGTCGTCATTCTTCCTACTCTTTCTCTGTAAAGAGGCAGAAATGCAGGAAATTCAAGTGTATGCATGCCACAAATGCCACATGACAGGAGTTCTCATTTTACATATACAGACTGAACCAGTGTCAGTTAGACCCGTTTTCAAACATCAACGCAGCACAACTATATATGTTGAGTTAAGCTTTTAATAAAAAAGTGCCACAGTATATTTGTCTTTATCTGTTCATCTTGTATTCGTGATAAAACATCAATTTGCGATGAAGTACCGCGATGAAGAGCATGATGATTAGGATCACCTTGATTATGTTTTCTGAGGCAACTGCTTCCAGGGTCGTTCGGCAGTTAGTAGTCACGATTAGAGAATGCTGTGGTAGACAGCTGTGACTAATAGAGACAGTGCTAATAATGCTCCCAGTGATTGATGGGAATATGTTGGCTCTGTGGTCTCATTGTTGATCTGTGATAAGCTGCAGGCAAACTGCTTTAGCTCCTCAAGATAGCATTTAATTAAGTTTGGGTGGTCAGAGTGGTGCAGTGGGGGCTGCAAGCTTACAGGTGCACTGTCCAAGCAACTCATTGTCACACTGTGAGGGAGAGAGATGGAGAGACACTGAGAAAGAGGGGGGAGGGAGAAATACAGGGCTAGTAAGGGCTGAACAGAAAGTGAGAGAACGAGAGAGATTAGGTGAAAGGGAGGGTGATAAACACAGAGGGGGAGAGAGAGAGCGGAAGAGAGAATGAGAGAGAGAGGAGAGAGAGCGAGTGAGAGAGAGATGCAGGCGCACCGAGAGCTATGTGAGCCCATTTGCCGGCTTCACCACCGTTCACTCTCCGCTGTGAGGAGAGAGGAACCATCAGAGAGGAGGCAGGAGGAGCGTGGCTGTCAGGTGGTAATTAAAGGAGAGACAGAAGGTAGAGGGAGATAGATAAGAGTGAATGAAAAGACACTGCCATTTAATAGGGGGAAAAGATAAAGAGAGCGTAAGAGGAAGAGAGAATGTGTGAGGAGCGAGAGATGTAGCGAGTCGTTCATCCACGCCCCTGACTGTGGTGAAGCAGGAGAAAGGCGCCAAGAAGACAGAGAGACAGCATGCGGACAGGGAAGGAGTGGAAGAAATGAATGTTTGTGTCTGGCTTAGCGTCTGACCATGACTATGGGCTGGCTCAATGATGGACATGGATTTTACCTACATGCCTGAGAAGGTGGTTTTCTCTCCACTCTTCTCCCTCTGCTTGCTTTCCCTCCAGCCCACTGAAGCCTGGACATCAGTCGGGAGACGCAGGACTTGGGGATCCATTGCTTATGTTTCCTGTGTTCTCTGTGCACTCCTTGCTTCCATCTGCTTTATCAGTTTTAGTGCATCCAAGATGTGAAACAGAGTGCCACGCACAGGTAGATCCACTTGCATGCATAGTTTCAGTTACTGAGCCGTCAGTGGTAAAGAGGTTATTTGAAAAGGGGAGGGGATGAAGAGAGGAGCGGAGTTCTCGGTTTATCAGGGCGGCAGCCCAGCTCGACGGCCTCCGCAGCCTCTCCCTGACAACCTCAACCTGCGGATCAAGCATCGCTCGCTTACTAACCTGACCCTGCTCAGCGATGGCGAGCAGCAGGTTTACACCTTTGAGCTCGACGAGCCGCCGCCGTCTCGCCTCTCCCAACCTCAAAACTCTTCACTGTACTCCTCTTCCACACAACGGGTAGGAGGCAGTCTGCAGGGAAGCCCCAGGAAGGAGGTGGTCACCAGAGGTGGAGGTGTAAGGGGCACCAGAGCTCGATCTCTGTCGCTCTCCCTCACTAAAGTGCTCTCTCAGTCGGAGCATTCTCTCATCCCAGTCCCTTGGCGATGCACAGCAGCAGGAGGGCGGCCACAGCGGGCATCGTACAGCGGCCACCCGAGGATTGAGGCGCAGCGGCGGTCTAGAGAGGTGGCAGGAACAGATGAAGAGGTCAGCAGGGGACGGTCCCATGAGGAGGTGGCAGCAGCAGACAAGGGAGGCGGGAAACAGGGAGGTAGGGAGAAAGATGGCGGATATTGGGCAGAGGAGGAGGTTTCTGAGGGAGGTCCTCGTGAAGGAACAGCTCAGCTTGATAAGGAGGTGATCCTCACCATGCTGGGTGACCTGGAGCAGGTGCTGCACGCACAGCCTCGCCCACGTAAGTGAGCATTCATTCTCAGGGAAAGTCTAGGACTCTAAAAGTGTTGTTTTTATTACATATTACACACATGATCACACACGTCAATCAGCAGCTTCAAAAAAATATTTCTGTACTTGCTTTAAAGAAACAAACTGAGAAACAATATAGCTCTGATAGGCTGGTTATTTTCATAACCTTCATGATGAATCAAGCTGTCCTTCTCTAAATAGATTGGCATTTTAAGGCATTGTTTTGCAAGAACACGCTCTAGAAGGACACTTTGCTTCCTGTAGTCCATACCTTTACACTCACAGATATACTGCATTCTCAACTGATCTACACAGCAGCAGTAGTTTATTTCCTCAGTAGACCCATATTACACATCCTATTTTTCACCTGCATTCACTCTGTCACACTCTGCAAATGAAGCACTTTGTTGCAGCTTTAAGTGGTATAATGTAAGTCTAGCTGATGGAGACTAACCTGGAGTACCAGGTTAGACTCCATCAGGTATAGCGCAGTAGCGCTATACCTTGGCACCAGCTCTGTTAATATATGTCAAATTCTCCAGTGTACACACCATCTGCCTTCCTCCGGTGTGGGCTTTTGGAATGATCACCCGTGCACATACCTGGCTTTAACGCCAGAGAAACATGGAAGTCAGTAAGAAGGATTTTTGATTATTATTGTGACAAATCAAAGTGAAATGTGAAACAGAGCAGAGTTAGCATGGGTAGATTTGGCTGATATCCTTTGAGCACATTGAAGCATGATGCAGCAATAAACCGAAATACCTTGAGATAGAGCTAAAGGAAAATCAACACCTCCTCCACAGCTTCTATTACTTGCACCGCCCTCACAGCCTGTGAATCACACAGTCAGTGTGATCAATAGCCCATTATTGCACACTTCATTGTGTCTTTGCGTGTGCAGACTTATCTATGGGATGTGTTCATACAGGTGTTTTTTTTCTTCTTGTTTGCATGTATGGCATGCAATATACATGCAATACATATGTGTGTGTGTGTGTGTGTGTGTGTGTGCGTGTGTGTGTGCGTGTGTGTGTGTGTGTGTGTGTGTGTGTGCGTGCG